>JAMXBD010004458.1:0-61312 GCA_024138025.1 Combretum micranthum
TGGATTTCTAGCTTATATATATTCCTAAGTAATACAAATCAAAGACTCATTTTTATAAAGGATCACTAAGTTAAAAGCCTCCTGTGTCATGTCCTCTGGCCAACTGTTGTGCAAAGTCTGTTTTCTTTCTCACTATCATACAGTCCCATAATGTGGCCTATCTGCTTCAATTTCACTTCCCTGATCTGTCCATAGGCCTGGAACTGGAAAGTGGACTCATCTCGGTCTGGGATATTTTTTACAGTGGACAAGAACCCTATTGTCAAGTTCTTGTAAGCAGGCTCCCTAAGTCAAACAGTCTGAGCCATGCTGGATCTTGAATAATCTCCCTGATTCTATCTACCATCCCGAACTCATCCAACAGGCACCAGTCTAAATACTGGATATTCAGAAAATCATTTTTCACAAGCCTCTTCTTTCTGTCTTTTGCATACTGTTGACTAGATAACAGATTTCGGTTCTCTGAACTTGATGTAGAGGCATCTGTGGACCTTGGTCTTTTTTTTTCTCGAGCCATTCTTGCAAATAATTTGAATTCAATAGAATTAAGGAATGCACAATTTCAATGAATTTCTAATTTATGCCTAAAACATGAGCTATAACAATTTTAGAAAATATAGGCATATAATTAGTGGAGCTATGAACTTGAATGGGGTATTTACACTTGTAAAAGATAATCAAAGCTGGCAGCTAGGCTTGCCCGCTTAGAATTGAACGTTGGAATTTTCAAATTTTAAATAGAAATGTTTTCAAAAATTTTTCCTTTAAAGTTCCAAAAACATTTTCATACAGAATTTGTATCAAAATTGAGCACAATTCCAATTCCAAGTTCAATTCTAACAATTTAAACACAATGCAGTATTGGAGCTACTAATCTAACATCAAAACAATCTAATTCAGCAGCTATAAGTTCAATGTCAACAATCCCCAATTCGAAATTTATACATCCTCAATGTCTCAAGAACCCTAATTTCTTAATCTGAACAGCAATCCTGAATCATCCATTACAATCTTGCAATAACAACAAATGGAACGAATGTAGCTTCAACAGCATATCAAAGTAATTCAAGCATTCCAATTCATCAATAACCGACATTAACATCAAGGATAATCATCAAACCCAAATCGACAAATTCAAATAATCAATGCAATATAATGGATTTACACAAATAATTAAGCATAGAAATCATTGAACTTACTTGGTAGATGGACTAAATGTCGTGGTTGATGATCAAGGGATGGAACTTTGTTGATTGAGAGTGAAAGAGAGAGAACGAGGATGAGAGAATGAGAGAGAGAGAGGGATTCGTACCTGTTATAAGCTTCTGCAGCACTTATGCCGACATTTCTGCAATGTACGCCGGCGGCTTACAGCCAGTGAAAATGGAAAAATTACATACCAAGAGCTCAAAGCTGGCCGCTTATCGATTTACACTGCCGGCTTATGCGGATACACCGGCTTAAAGCCGAGCTTTAAATCCCAGATGCCGACCTTGATCGGGAATTTTCAGAAACCAAGAAATCTGCAACATATGCCGGCACTAAGCCGGCGGCTCACCTTCCCTTGCCAGCGTAAATCTTGTACTCCAACGCTGGATGTAAGCCGACGGCCTAGACCTTTCCCAAGCCAACCTAAATCTTGTGCTCCATACGCTGGCAACTAGCCGGCGGCCTTCAACTCTCCACTGCCGCCTCTTTTGCGGTGCTCACCTACTCCTGTACGCCAGCCAAAAGTTGGCGATGTTAAGCCGGCCTTCCTTGTTTTCTCAGAGCTTGCTCAAGGCTGGCAGCCTTGAGCCGGCTTTCAGCCTTTCAATTTTTTTTTCCACAAATCACCTGCCACACTAATAACTAAGTTAGTGAAAACAAAACAAATAAAAACTATTCTAAAATTAGACAAGGGTTGCCTCCCAAGAAGCTTAGTTTAAAGTCGCTTAGGCCGACTTTCTTGACCTGATCATGGTTCTTTAAGATTCATGACAGTAGTAGTACTGTCAAGATTTTTCCCCTTCAAATAATGTTTGAGCAGTTGCCATTTACTTTAAAAGTTCGATCATCCTCGATTTTTAATTCCCACCGTTTCATATGGAAAAACTCTTGCAATCTCAAACGGTCCCGACCATCTTGACCATAAATTTTCAGGAAACAACTTCAAACGAGAATTATAAAATAAAACTTTTTGTCCAGGATAAAATTCTCGTTTGATGATTTTCCTATCATGCCATTTCTTTGCTCGTGTAAACCCCGGGAATTCTCAGTAGCTAGAAAACCCCAGGAGTGGGAAACAAAATCCTAACCCAATCAGATTGAGTTTAGTAAATGTAGCCTAGGAACCCTAAATCCGGCTTTCCTTCGGTTTCATAGTAAAATAAATATTATGGAGTAAATGAAAGTGAATTGTTGTTCCTAAGTACATTTCAAACCTTTGACAATTTTAAATTCGGGAATTTTTCAATTCCGGGCCTTCCCGAGCCCAATTACGGAAAAGCGTGCCCCGGGCCACGGATTCAGAAAAATATTCCGGAATATTCATTAGAACCGTAATTTTATAAGGATTCCAAAAATATCAATTTCATAATTTTTCGAGCTATAAAGATTACAGTTATAGCTTTTCCCGTGTTTTCGGAACAACCGGTAAAGTAGATGTCTTGTCTACTATTCACAAGTACAACCTACACTACACACTACCCATACCCTATTCTTACATCCTTACAACTACTCATTTCAATTTTCTTTTCCAAGAAATTTTGTCTTTTAAATAATTATTACATTTATTTCATTTATTACATTTTCATTTACTAAATTACAAATTTCATTTTTTTCAAAACTCTCACACACACACACACACATATGGCCGGCGCTCCCCCCCTTGTTCCCCCTCATTGTGATCAATTTTGCTATATTTTAATTAACTAAACCCTAAATCACTTGATATATATACTTATTTTTCTCTCTCTCTCTTCATTTTCTTCTCATTCAAAATTGGAAAAAGAGAAAACCTCTCTTCCTTTCTTCCCTTGTGTGCCGAGCATCCCCCTCCCTCTCCCTCTTGCATTTTCAACTTCAAGCTTCTCCATTTCTATCTTAGATCCTCCATTGGTATGTGTATGTGAGCCTTGTTCTTCCTATTCTTGTAATGGCAAAGGTATACCTTGTGTATTTCCTCATCAAAACCCTATGATGCTCATGCTAGGGATATGGAAATGCATGAACAAGGATGTCAAGCCATCACAAGACATGGATCTTGTGTTTAAATGCATCTTGTTAAGATTTCATGTTGCTCATGCATATATAGTAATGACCTTGTATTTATATTGATGTTCATGCCATGAGACTCATGTTATATACATCATATGTAGTAGATCTAAGGTTTAGACATCCACCACTTTATGTACATGCATGATCATAGGTTCATTTTTTGTTTATGTGTTTTATTGATCATAAAAATGAGGTCTTGTTCATGTATAGAGATGCTAGATAGTATATCTCCACATATAGATGGCAAGAACATTGAAAAAGGAAAGACTTTGTTATATATGGAAAGTTGAAAATTCGGATGAAATGGAAACCCTACCCTAAAGACCTCCAAAATCATTTTTAAACTTATATTTCATAAGAAAAATGAAGGGTATGTGTAATAGATATGTTGAAGGAATTATTTTCATAAGTTTAGATGAGTTTAGGCATGATAAAAATAAGGAAAACAAAAGGTGAAGTTAGGATGAAAAATGTTGACTTTAAATGTGTAGTCAAATTCGTAACTTTGTGTAATGCCTATATAAACACTTAGTATTTAGTCTAAAATGGATATTTTATAAGCTAGATGGAGTCCTTAGATGATGTATACATTGAAGCCCCAATTTTTAATGCATTAGACTAGATTTCCCTTAAGAAAAATGTAAGAAAAGAAAATTTGGAAAATTCGGATTTTTACAACTAGCTTATTTGAAAACATGTTTACCAAATGAAAAATGTGAAATTTTGTGCATGAATGGAGGCCATGACTATTATATACTTTGAGAACCTATTCTTAGCTAAATAATAAGTAGATTATAAGATTACAAACCAAAGAAACCCTAAGGAGTATAATGTGGGAGAATAACCTCTTAGATTTAGCCTTTATGAAACTTTCCCCAACACTTAGGAATTCCTAAAAGTTGATTACTACAAAAAACATCATGACCATGCACACATGGAGTTCATTACATAGCATACACATTTGTAGTTCATTCCTAAATCCTTCATGCATAAATCACTCACTAGGAACATTTCTTATCAAAAGCAAAACACATTTTCAAAGTTGGATCAATTGCGGAACAGAACTGATCCCACTGTTCCGTGACCCTATGATTTTCAAAACTTGGATTTAATACTTGAATTAGATAGATCTTTCGAAGTAGATGAAGATCGATATAAAGTTTGCGAAATTCCGAGTTAAAATGACCAAGTTATGGCCGTTTTAAGTCGGAACTTCCAAATATAGCGAGAAATCCGAATTCAACTAGTCTAGATGTATAGTTTGATTTAATTACATGGTGAGAATCTCATAGGGATTATTCTTGATTGGTAGGTGATTCCGAGCAGGACGACTCTCTACCACCCGATTATTACTATTAAGGAGTTTTGGTGACCCATGGCCGAGTGAGTTACTTCCACTCTCAATTAATGCTTGTGAATGTAATGTAGTAGCATTAGTGATGTAGGCAAAGATAAAAGAAATTGTACAAGCATGATGGGGTATGTGGGAATTATTTGTGTTGTGAATTGTTGATATGTGAAATGGAACTTAAAGCATATCGAAACCGGGTGTTAAGATATTGATTGTTTATTTAGAATCATATGAAGAATGTCTGGGTATACTTGTTGGTCACCTAAAAGAATCGAATTAATGACTATTCGACTCCGACTATAACTGAGTTCATTCATGTCACGATGGGGTTGGAGCATTTGCATTGGTTGGTTTTTCGTGACCCATAAAACGAATGTGAGGTTAATCGTGATCCATAAAACGAGCTTTTAATCAGTTGACCGTGAGCTTAAACGGCGTCGTACCGCAGGAATCGTTAATCTGCTAACCCGGGATGGAGGGCGCAAGTCCATCCACATATGATTTCCGGTTGGTCATATGTTTGATGATTTCATTTGTATGGTGCATGCACTTGCTTGAATAATTACTTGTTTGAGTGATTGTATTTAATTGCGTTATGGAAGTATTACTCACTAAGCTAGTTAGCTTACGCCCCAATAGTGTTTATCTTTTGCAGCATGAGTTTATATGGCTTAGGCCAAGGCAAGCCACAGCGCAGGTACCGGAGATAGGAGTTTCCCATAGAAGTTTGATTCATTTCTTTTGTATAGACTTCCATTGGAAACTAAGGACTCTGGATGACTGTAATAGACTGTTATTCTTTTGCGGGGGAATGCCCCTTAGATTTTGTAAACCTTAAAGATTTATGCGTTTTGATTTATTACCTATGGCTAATGAATGCCCTGTTAAACTGTTAAACTCCATTTGTTGAAGTATTCTATTGTCGTAAGGGAACGCTTTACATCTACTTAAGACTCCTGAAGGCTCCGGTTAGGGAACTCGGGATTCTTACTTAGTATGTGGCGGACTGTTACGTTTAGGATACCCTACGGGGCGTGACAGTTTAAGTTGGTATCAGAGCGCCAGGTTATAAAACAAGACAATAGGATTAAAATAAACGGGACCTAGGAATCTAATTACTAGGTTAAATGGAGTTAAAAACGTTTTCTGGTTGAGTCTAATTAGTAGTATTGTTTGATGTAGGTCTCTCTGGGTGAGACTAGGGAAAGGGCAAGGAATTTTACGAAAAGGAATGATGAAACCATGGTAGAATATAGACTGAGGCTGAGAGAACTATGTGAAGATTTTGCTTTGGCCCGACATCCCCGGACCCTAGGGGAAATGTACAGGTTATGGAAGGATGGGCTGAGATATACCCGATGGGCCTCAGTAGTGGATCAATTGAGTTATGATCCTATGGGAAGAAGGAGCTGGACGAAGTTAGAGACCATCTACACATTAGAGAGGATCATGGTTGATTACGGGCGTGAGCCCATGACAAGAGAAGCCACGTTTATCTTGAAAAGTGGAGGAAACCGAACCCCTCCAGATTTTAGGGTATGGATCCCCATAGGACCCCTATATGTTTATGCTCATGATAACTTGTTTGATCACCATGACTGGAACATAGCTGATGCATGGAATCATATCACCTGGCATGCAATCTATCTGGACATCCTCCCCCCCCGGGTAATTGCTCCACCTCCAGCTATGGATATAGGTATGCAGCTGAATGGAGCACCTGTGATTGAAGAGGAAGAAGAAGAGGAGGAGGAGGAGGATCCCGAGGAGGATCCGAACTGGGAACAAAATGAGGTACCTAGGACCCCTACCCCGCCTGTTGAACCAGAGGTGCAAGTAAACCCAGAGCCCGATCAAATTATATGGGATTTTAACCGGATGTTGGAGATACCAGAGAGCGGGAGGGTAGAACCCGAGGTAGATTCCAGGCTATGGAGAGATGTGTATGTGGAGGGTGAGAACCCACCTGTGCTTGACCTAGCAGTAGTAGAACCCGAGGCCCCAGTGCCTATGGAGACAGAGAATGTGGCAGATGAGCCCGTGAGAGAACCTGAAGTAGAGGTGAACCGCCTAGGTGAGCCCGAGATGAGAGGAGAGGAGGAAGAAGTAAGCCCGCATGAGGGGCAAGGGACTGAAGAAGAAGAAGAAGAGGAAGAAGAAAGTGAGGATCAGGAGCCTCTAGTTCGACCCGCTAGGAAGCGGAGGATGACCACCAGGGAGTATCTTAGCTTGTTCGTCCGACAGGACGATGGTGGTTCTACCAGCAGGGGACGACTTCCTAGCCCGACCCCCGACAGCTCTAGTGATGATTAGAGACCGGGATGTTAGCGAACCCATAAAGTCCAAGCGGAATCCTGATTTTCTTATTTTGTAGTAGGCAATGCGGGATGCCAAATTGCCTTAGGATTTCAGGATAGTTAGTGTTTTGTTGTTCTTTTTCCCTGTATTTTGACATGTTTTCGGGAATAGGGAAATTGATTAGACTAGGAAGGAAGCTTAGCTAGCCAAATTATGGGAGCTAAAAGTTGATGTAATATTTGTTTGGCTCGCTAAAGAAATGAAAAGGATCACTTTTGTTTTAAAGAAATGGGATTGTGAAAAGCATGCATTCTAGTCTTGATACATAAGAGAGCATTAACTGCATATAGGTTGCATAAGCATCCACTCATTTGCATTTTTGTGGTGAAATATCAATTAGTTACATTGTGTGTGGATTCTTTTATTTCCCTTGTGGTTCTTTTAATCATTTCTTGTTTCCTTTTCGGTTTGATGTTTGACTCATCTTATGACTTTATGGAATTATGTATTCCTTTCCTTCTGAGTTTAAATTTCAGACTTTCGCAACTTCTGAGCTTGTTATTAATCCTATTCCTTTGAAACCTAAAAACCCTATATATGCTAAAACTCCATTAAACATTGTGTAAGCAGACGAAACCGACGAACTCGGAACCAAGGACAAGGGTCTAACCCTAATGAAGCCGATCAACCGGCTATACAGCAACCTGACCCCCAAGGAGTAGCACCCCAAAACCAACAGGGCGATGTGCTAAACGCGATTGGGCAGTTGGCCAATCTCCTGAACACCTTTATCCAGAATCAGAATCCGGTGCGGAACCCACCCCCAAGTCAGAGTGCTCGGGATTCAGCACCACATCCGCCGCCCGCAGATCATCGGGAAATGACTGCGGAAGCACCTGCTCCACAGGAGGAACACTCCTATAATGTGCGGTTGCCGCCACCCCCACCATACAGGAGACCCCACCGAAGCTCTTTACCGGACTTCATTAAGAGCAACAGGTACTTTGATGGGGCATTCGGTAAGCCGGATGAAGCTGAGGATTGGCTGGCCCAAGTGGAACGTTCTTTTGCTGCATACGAGATTCCACCTTACTTGCAGCTAGAATATGGGACGTACATGTTAAGATACAATGCTCGAGTCTGGTGGGACTCCAAGAGAAGGAATTTGACCTCCCCGGCCACCTGGGAAACCTTCCGCCGGGAATTCTTGAATAATTACTTTCCCTCTAGCTTGAGGGTGAAGTATAGTGCGGACTTCCTTCATGTAAAGCAGAAAGGGAGAACGGTAGAGCAATATGAAACTGAATTTGTTCACCTGCTGCAATATGCTCCTGAATCTTTCAGGGATAGTGAGGAATTAAAGAAGCAGGTATTCCTGGGAGGCTTGGACGAAGAACTGCGGATCAAGCTAGAAGAGTTTGGGGTAAGAACCTATCCCGAGATGGTAGAAAAGGCTCGAGTCATTGAAGGGGCTAGGAAAAGAAAGTATCAGGAGCCCGAAAAGAGAGTATTCGGGAAGAGGCCGTTTGATGCCTCGAGCTCAGGATTCAAGGGTAAACGGTACAGGCCGTACCAAGGGTTTAAAGAGGAGTCTAGCGGCAAGCCAACCCAATTCAAAGCCAACGTCACATGTTGGAAATGTAAGGGAACACATGCACCTAGGCAATGCCCGCAGTTGCGGAACAAGTGCTATTTTTGTGGCGATGCTGGCCACATGGTTTTTACATGCCCAAAGAAGCTGGCAGTAACTTGCTTTATTTGCAAAGAGAAAGGGCACTTAGCTTCCGAGTGTTCACAGCGAAAGAGCGTGACCGCCCGACCCTTCGGAGCCTCGAGCAATGCTAACCCCTTGAGGTCTGGTAACAAGAGCGGAAGTCGAGCAGCTTCCGCGATGCACGGGATGAGGCTATACAACTTAGAAGGCCAATGGATGGTGGAAGAAGACGAAGATGAGGACGTAGAGTTGGCAGCTTTGGATCCAAGCGAGAGTTCTGATGGTGGCCTGGTGACAGGTTAGTAACAGAAACCCCTCCTAAGTTGAAATTAAGTTGTTTAAATTGATTGCTGTTTAAATGAAATTGTATATATTATGGAAAGCTGGAAGTAGAGACCCTTTATGGATAGCCTTACGAGTATTTTAAGGTTCATATGTGATGGGTGTTTGTGACCTCAGGACATATACAAGTAAATAACGTGGAAGCCTATGCCTTGTTTGACACGGGAGCGACCCACTCGTTCATCACAAATAGTTGGCAACCCGACTCGGATTGCCCATAGCCACAACCATGGTTAGCTTGAGGATTAAGACCCCCACGGGGAGCGTGGTGACAACCCGAGATCTAATAAAAGACTGTCCATTGGAAATCCATGATCACCACTCCAAAAGTGATCTAATTGTGCTAGAAATGAATAAATACGAAGTTATCCTCGGGATGAATTGGTTAAGTAAAGTAAAGGCAATAGTGGATTGCCAAAAGAGGACTGTATGTTTTTATGATCAATCGGGAGCGAAAGTAGAATTTATGGGAGAGGCCTTAGTCCCGAGAAGGATTGATCTAAGCTCATTCGAGCTGATGATGGAGGATGAGGAAATGATACCGATTGAGGACGTCTTGGATGAAGGGGGAAACCGTGAGGAAAAGGATATTCCAGTGGTGAATGAATACTTGGATGTGTTCCCAGAAATTTTGCCGGGGTTACCGCCAAGGAGAGAGATCGACTTTGAGATTGTGTTGGCTCCAAATACCGAACCAATATCCAAAGCGCCATATCGGATGGCACCGGCTGAGCTGAAAGAGCTAAAGACGCAGCTACAGGAGCTCCTAGACCAGAAATTTATTAGACCAAGTGTATCGCCATGGGGCGCACCCGTTTTGTTTGTGAAGAAGAAGGACGGATCGATGAGGTTGTGTATAGACTACCGGGAACTGAATAAGGTGACTGTCAAAAACCGATATCCCTTACCAAGAATCGACGATTTATTTGACCAGCTACAAGGAGCTTGTGTGTTCTCACGTATTGACTTACGTTCGGGGTATCATCAGCTAAGGATTAAGCCTGAGGATGTGCCTAAGACAGCTTTTCGTACTCGTTATGGGCACTACGAGTTTTTGGTAATGTCATTTGGACTGACGAATGCACCGGCTGCATTCATGGACTTAATGAATAGAGTCTATAAGCCGCTTTTGGATAAATGTGTAATAGTCTTTATTGATGACATCCTCATATATTCAAAGACCAGAGAGCAACATGAAGAGCATCTCCGTTTGGCATTGCAAACCTTACGAGATAACAAGCTGTACGCCAAGCTGTCCAAGTGTGACTTTTGGTTAGACCGGATATCCTTCCTCGGACATGTGGTAACGGGAGATGGGATATCAGTTGATCCCGAAAAGATCAAAGCAATAGTGGATTGGAAGCCACCACAAACCGTTACTGAAGTAAGGAGTTTCTTGGGATTGGCTGGCTATTATCGCAAATTTGTGAAGGATTTTTCAAAGATAGCTAAGCCGTTGACTCAATTGACTCAAAAGAACGAAAAATTCATTTGGACAGACAAGAGAGAACAAAGTTTCCAGGAACTAAAGCGACGACTGGTCTCGGCACCGATTTTGGTTTTACCAGATCCGGAAAAGTCTTACACGGTACATAGTGATGCTTCGAGAAATGGTCTTGGATGCGTCTTGATGCAAGAACGGAAGGTCATTGCGTATGCTTCTCGGCAATTGAGACCGCATGAGCAGAACTACCCTACGCATGACTTGGAGCTAGCTGCAGTTGTCTTTGCCTTGAAGTTATGGCGACATTACTTGTATGGGCAACGGTGTGAGATTATACCGATCATAAAAGCCTTAAATACCTGTTCACACAGAAGGAGTTAAACATGCGGCAAAGGAGATGGTTGGAATTAATAAAAGATTATGACCTGGGAATAAATTACTGTCCAGGAAGAGTGAATGCAGTCGCAGACGCCCTAAGTCGGAAGAATCATGGAGAGGTAGCCGCTTTGATTACAAGCCAGAAGGAATTGATTAAGGAATTTGAGAAGTTAAGGATCGAGTTCACAGATCGAAGTGCTGAGCTGGAGATATCTAACTTGGTGCTAGAACCCACCCTCGTGGAAAGAATCAAAGAAGCACAGAGGTACGACGAGGTGATACAAAGGATAAAAAGGGAAACCCAAGCGGGGAAATACCTTGACTTTGCCGTGGATGAGGAAGACGTGATCCGGATGAACGGAAGGCTGTGCGTACCAGAGGATGAGGAGTTGAAGAAGGAGATAATGGGTGAAGCGCATAACTCCGGGTATACCATGCATCCGGGAGGCACCAAAATGTACCAAGATTTGAAGAGTTGCTATTGGTGGAATGGAATGAAGCGAGACGTGGCAGATTATGTAATGAAGTGCGCAGTATGCCAACAGGTGAAGAGAGCACCAGAGACCGGGCGGAATGCTAAAGCCCTTACCTATTCCGGAATGGAAGTGGGATCAAATATCCATGGATTTTGTTTGTGGCTTCCCAAAGACTCCATCGGGCTGTGATGCAATATGGGTAATAGTGGATCGGTTAACTAAGTCGGCGCATTTCCTACCCATAAATATGACCTATTCAATGGAAAAGTTAGCCAAGATTTATATCAGAGAGATAGTAAGATTACATGGCATACCTGCAGGGATCATCTCGGATAGAGACCCGAGATTTGTGTCCAAGTTTTGGACAAGCTTGCAGAAGAGCTTGGGTACTAAATTGCATTTCAGTACGGCTTACCATCCTCAGACCGACGGACAGTCTGAGCGAACGATCCAAACCCTTGAAGACATGTTAAGGGCATGTACCCTGGAATTCAAAGGGAATTGGGACAATCATGTTCACCTAATCGAGTTTGCCTATAATAACAGCTATCACTCCACTATCCAGATGCCTCCGTATGAAGCCTTATATGGACGGCGATGTAGGTCCCCTTTGTTTTGGGATGAGGTGGAAAAGGTAGCAATTGGGCCGGAATTGGTACAGGAAGCCGCAGATAAAGTGAGGTTGATTCAGCGAAGATGAAGGAAGCCCAGGATCGACAAAAGAGCTGGGCAGACTTGAAAAGACGAGAGCTTGAATTTAAAGTGGATCATGTGTACCTGAAGATAAACCCGATCAAAAGTATCAAGAGATGCGTACACAAGGGAAATTAAGCCCGAGATACATTGGACCTTTGAGATTTTGGAAAGAGTCGGAGACCTGGCGTATCGGCTAGCCCTGCCACCTAATTTGTCCGGATTCACAATGTGTTTCATGTGTCAGTTTGAGGAGATATGTGGCCGACCCAGAGAGGATTCTGGAATTGGAGCCAATCCAGTTGAGGGAAAACCTGACCTATGAAGAACACCCAGTAAAGATATTGGATAAGAAAACTCAAAAGCTACGAAACAAAGACATTCACTACGTGAAAGTATTATGGAGGAATCATGCTTATGAAGAGGCAACCTGGGAAACGGAGGATGAAATCCGGAGAAAGTACCCCGAGATATTTGAAGGAAAAGGTACGTCAGTTCCGTTTTGAGGACAAAACTTTATTTAAGGTGGGGAGGTTGTAAACCCCGGGAATTCTCAGTAGCTAGAAAACCCCAGGAGTGGGAAACAAAACCCTAACCCAATCAGATTGAGTTTAGTAAATGTAGCCTAGGAACCCTAAATCCGGCTTTCCTTCGGTTTCATAGTAAAATAAATATTATGGAGTAAATGAAAGTGAATTGTTGTTCCTAAGTACATTTCAAACCTTTGACAATTTTAAATTCGGGAATTTTTCAATTCCGGGCCTTCCCGAGCCCAATTACGGAAAAGCGTGCCCCGGGCCACGGATTCAGAAAAATATTCCGGAATATTCATTAGAACCGTAATTTTATAAGGATTCCAAAAATATCAATTTCATAATTTTTCGAGCTATAAAGATTACAGTTATAGCTTTTCCCGTGTTTTCGGAACAACCGGTAAAGTAGATGTCTTGTCTACTATTCACAAGTACAACCTACACTACACACTACCCATACCCTATTCTTACATCCTTACAACTACTCATTTCAATTTTCTTTTCCAAGAAATTTTGTCTTTTAAATAATTATTACATTTATTTCATTTATTACATTTTCATTTACTAAATTACAAATTTCATTTTTTTCAAAACTCTCACACACACACACACACATATGGCCGGCGCTCCCCCCCTCTTGTTCCCCCTCATTGTGATCAATTTTGCTATATTTTAATTAACTAAACCCTAAATCACTTGATATATATACTTATTTTCTCTCTCTCTCTTCATTTTCTTCTCATTCAAAATTGGAAAAAGAGAAACCTCTCTTCCTTTCTTCCCTTGTGTGCCGAGCATCCCCCTCCCTCTCCCTCTTGCATTTTCAACTTCAAGCTTCTCCATTTCTATCTTAGATCCTCCATTGGTATGTGTATGTGAGCCTTGTTCTTCCTATTCTTGTAATGGCAAAGGTATACCTTGTGTATTTCCTCATCAAAACCCTATGATGCTCATGCTAGGGATATGGAAATGCATGAACAAGGATGTCAAGCCATCACAAGACATGGATCTTGTGTTTAAATGCATCTTGTTAAGATTTCATGTTGCTCATGCATATATAGTAATGACCTTGTATTTATATTGATGTTCATGCCATGAGACTCATGTTATATACATCATATGTAGTAGATCTAAGGTTTAGACATCCACCACTTTATGTACATGCATGATCATAGGTTCATTTTTTGTTTATGTGTTTTATTGATCATAAAAATGAGGTCTTGTTCATGTATAGAGATGCTAGATAGTATATCTCCACATATAGATGGCAAGAACATTGAAAAAGGAAAGACTTTGTTATATATGGAAAGTTGAAAATTCGGATGAAATGGAAACCCTACCCTAAAGACCTCCAAAATCATTTTTAAACTTATATTTCATAAGAAAAATGAAGGGTATGTGTAATAGATATGTTGAAGGAATTATTTTCATAAGTTTAGATGAGTTTAGGCATGATAAAAATAAGGAAAACAAAAGGTGAAGTTAGGATGAAAAATGTTGACTTTAAATGTGTAGTCAAATTCGTAACTTTGTGTAATGCCTATATAAACACTTAGTATTTAGTCTAAAATGGATATTTTATAAGCTAGATGGAGTCCTTAGATGATGTATACATTGAAGCCCCAATTTTTAATGCATTAGACTAGATTTCCCTTAAGAAAAATGTAAGAAAAGAAAATTTGGAAAATTCGGATTTTTACAACTAGCTTATTTGAAAACATGTTTACCAAATGAAAAATGTGAAATTTTGTGCATGAATGGAGGCCATGACTATTATATACTTTGAGAACCTATTCTTAGCTAAATAATAAGTAGATTATAAGATTACAAACCAAAGAAACCCTAAGGAGTATAATGTGGGAGAATAACCTCTTAGATTTAGCCTTTATGAAACTTTCCCCAACACTTAGGAATTCCTAAAAGTTGATTACTACAAAAAACATCATGACCATGCACACATGGAGTTCATTACATAGCATACACATTTGTAGTTCATTCCTAAATCCTTCATGCATAAATCACTCACTAGGAACATTTCTTATCAAAAGCAAAACACATTTTCAAAGTTGGATCAATTGCGGAACAGAACTGATCCCACTGTTCCGTGACCCTATGATTTTCAAAACTTGGATTTAATACTTGAATTAGATAGATCTTTCGAAGTAGATGAAGATCGATATAAAGTTTGCGAAATTCCGAGTTAAAATGACCAAGTTATGGCCGTTTTAAGTCGGAACTTCCAAATATAGCGAGAAATCCGAATTCAACTAGTCTAGATGTATAGTTTGATTTAATTACATGGTGAGAATCTCATAGGGATTATTCTTGATTGGTAGGTGATTCCGAGCAGGACGACTCTCTACCACCCGATTATTACTATTAAGGAGTTTTGGTGACCCATGGCCGAGTGAGTTACTTCCACTCTCAATTAATGCTTGTGAATGTAATGTAGTAGCATTAGTGATGTAGGCAAAGATAAAAGAAATTGTACAAGCATGATGGGGTATGTGGGAATTATTTGTGTTGTGAATTGTTGATATGTGAAATGGAACTTAAAGCATATCGAAACCGGGTGTTAAGATATTGATTGTTTATTTAGAATCATATGAAGAATGTCTGGGTATACTTGTTGGTCACCTAAAAGAATCGAATTAATGACTATTCGACTCCGACTATAACTGAGTTCATTCATGTCACGATGGGGTTGGAGCATTTGCATTGGTTGGTTTTTCGTGACCCATAAAACGAATGTGAGGTTAATCGTGATCCATAAAACGAGCTTTTAATCAGTTGACCGTGAGCTTAAACGGCGTCGTACCGCAGGAATCGTTAATCTGCTAACCCGGGATGGAGGGCGCAAGTCCATCCACATATGATTTCCGGTTGGTCATATGTTTGATGATTTCATTTGTATGGTGCATGCACTTGCTTGAATAATTACTTGTTTGAGTGATTGTATTTAATTGCGTTATGGAAGTATTACTCACTAAGCTAGTTAGCTTACGCCCCAATAGTGTTTATCTTTTGCAGCATGAGTTTATATGGCTTAGGCCAAGGCAAGCCACAGCGCAGGTACCGGAGATAGGAGTTTCCCATAGAAGTTTGATTCATTTCTTTTGTATAGACTTCCATTGGAAACTAAGGACTCTGGATGACTGTAATAGACTGTTATTCTTTTGCGGGGGAATGCCCCTTAGATTTTGTAAACCTTAAAGATTTATGCGTTTTGATTTATTACCTATGGCTAATGAATGCCCTGTTAAACTGTTAAACTCCATTTGTTGAAGTATTCTATTGTCGTAAGGGAACGCTTTACATCTACTTAAGACTCCTGAAGGCTCCGGTTAGGGAACTCGGGATTCTTACTTAGTATGTGGCGGACTGTTACGTTTAGGATACCCTACGGGGCGTGACAGCTCGTTCCTTATAGATACGAGCACTTTCAAATGCCTCATTTCTCCATTCTTCCAGCTGATTCAATTGGAGCAATCTATTTTTACCTGCAGCTTTTTCATCAAAGTTAAAAATTTTATGGCCCAATATGCCTTGTGCTCAAGTTTTACAGGAAGATGACATGATTTACCAAAAACAAGCATGTATGGGGACATTCCAATAGGGGTTTTAAAAGCAGTCTTGTAAGCCCATGATGCAACATCTAATTTTGAAGACCAATCTTTCTTGATGCATTAACAGTTTTTCCAAAATCCTTTTTTATCTCCTTATTGGAAACTTCAACTTGCCCACTGTTTGTGGATGATAGGGGTAGTCACTTTATGGTAACACCGTATTTTGCCAAAAGTTTTTCAAATTTCCTGTTACAAAATGAGACCCCCCATCACTAATTATAGCTCTGGGCACCCCAAATCTGGTAAAAATGTCTTTTTCAACAATCTTAAAACTACTCAGGCATCATTTGTTTGAAAGCAACAGCTTCCACCCATTTTGAAACATAATCAACTGCCATAAGTATATATTTATTTGAAAAAATGAGGAAAAGGACCCATAAAGTCAATCCCCCAAACATCAAAAAGCTCAATTACCAGAATATTGTTTTGTGATAATTCATGCCGTTTAGAAATGTTACCTGTCTTATGACATTGAGCACATGTCATAATGAAATTCCTGCAGCCACGAAACAAGTTAGGCCAATAAAATCCAGATGATAACACTTTTGCTGCAGTCCTTTGAACACCAAAGTGCCCCCCTGCTTCCTTGAATGACAATGTTCTAAAATGCTAAGTTGATCAGATTTAGGCACACATCTTCTAATTATTTGGTCAGCACATTTTTTGAACATATATGGTTCATCCCAAAAATAGTATTTTACATCATGCAAAAACTTTTTCTTTTGAGGATATGATAAACCATATGGGATAATCTTACTAACCAAATAATTCACAATATCAACATACCATGACAAATCTAGAATCTCTACAAAATGCAACTGTTCATCAAGGAACTTCTCATTGATGGGAATGTCTAGACTATCAGATTCAAGTCTAGACAAATGGTCAGCAATAACATTCTCAGTTCCCTTTTTATCCTTAATTTCAAGATCAAATTCTTGCAGTAGTAAAACCCATCTAATCAACCTAGGTTTTGCATCAGCTTTAGCAAACAAGTATTCCAGAGCTGCATGATCAGTGTATACTACCACTTTAGAACCTATCATATAAGGCCTAAATTTATCACATGCAAATATAACAGCTAAAAGCTCTTTCTTAGTAGTGGCATAATTTCTCTGGGCCTCATTTAGTGTTCTATTTGCATAGTATATAACATGAAAGATCTTACCTTGTCTCTAACCAAGTACCGCTCCAACTGCAAAGTCGCTGGCATCACACATGAGTTCGAAAGGAAGCTCCCAGTCTAGTGCAATGATTATTGGTGTAGAAATGAGCTTTTCCTTTAGTGAATTGAAATCCTGCAAACATTTGTCATCAAAATTGAACACCGCATCTTTTTCTAGAAGGTTGCAAAGAGGTCTGGAAATTTTGGAGAAGTCCTTGATGAATCGTTTGTAGAAGCCAGCATGTCCTAGAAAACTTCTGACTCCTTTAACAGTCGTGGGTGGTGGTAACTTCTCAATAATTTCCACTTTAGCTTTATCCACTTCAATTCCTCTCGAAGAAATTTTGTGACCCAACACTATCCCTTCTCTAACCATAAAGTGGCATTTTTCCCAATTCAGGATCAGATTGGTATCTTTGCATCTTTGTAGAACCGAGGCTAAATTCTCAAGACAAAGATCGAATGACTTTCCAAAGATTGAAAAATCATCCATAAAGATCTCGATAAAATTCTCAAGCATATATGAGAATATTAGCCATCATATACCTCTGAAATGTAGCAGGTGCATTGCAAAGTCCAAAGGGCATTCTTCTAAAGGCAAATGTGCCATAAGGACAAGTGAATGTTGTTTTCTCTTGATCATCGGGTGCAATAGAAGTCTGATTGTATCCAGAATATTCATCAAGAAAACAGTAATAATCATGCCCTACAAGTTTCTCCAACATCTGATCAATGAAGGGAAGTGGAAAGTGATCCTTTCGGGTGGCATCATTCAACTTCCTGTAATCAATACAAACTCTCCACCCAGTCATAGTTCTGCTCATTTTTTACTACAGTCATACCACCTTTCTTTGGCACTACTTGAACCGGACTAACCCATTTACTATCAGAGATAGGATAGATGATACTTGTGTCAAGTAGCTTCAAAACTTCTTTCTTGACAACCTCTTTAAGTGTTAGGTTAAGTCTCCTTTGTGGTTGAACTGTAGGTTTACACTCAGCTTCCATGAGAATTTTGTGAGTACAAATCATAGGGCTAATACCCTTAATGTCAGCAATGGTCCATCCAATTGCTTCTTTGTGCTTTTTCAACACTTCAATCAGCTGTTGTTCTTGTCTATCTGTCAATGCAGATGAAATGATGATTGGCAAAGTATCGCCAATTCCAAGAAAAGCATACTTCAGATGATCAGGAAGTGGTTTTAGTTCCAAGGTCGGTGCTGCATCAAAGATGGAACTTGCTTCTACTCATTTGTACCCAAGGATTCATAATATCTGGTTTTGATCATTGGTACATCTTCCAGTATTTCTTCATTCTCTTCATCATCACTCCAATTGTCCACATCTCTCAAGACGGACTCCATAGTCTCTAACACAAGTTTGTTCCTCAAAGCGAATCAGAAACCAGCTCATCAATGGTATTGACGGTGTAACAGGCATCAGTATCATCAAATTTCTTCATTGCCTCATAGACATTAAAAGTCACCTGTTCATCCATCACTCGTAATGTAAGCTGCCCTTGCTCCACATCAATTAGTGCTTTTCCTGTTGCAAGGAACGGTCTGCCCAAGATCATGGGAACTTCCCTATCTTCATCCATGTCTAGCACTACAAAATCCACAGGGAAAAAGAATTTGTCAACTTTAACTAGGACATTTTCCACAATACCCCTAGGGTTTTACACTTCTATCAACAAGCTGCAAGGTTACATGTGTATCCTTGCAATCTCCAAGTCCTAGTTTTTTAAATATCGATAAAGGCATTAAGTTGATACTTGCACCAGAATCATTAAACTTTATCAAAATAACAATCACCAATGGTGCAAGGAACAGTAAAACTTCCCTGATCTCGAGTTTAGTGGGCAGACTGGGTGTTTGTTTTTATAGGATCATGGAGCATTCTCCAGTGAGTATCACATTTCCATCAATCTTCCTCTTGTTAGACAACAATTCTTGTGATGAATTGGCATAGGAGGCATTCTTGAATCACTTCTAAGAATGGAATGTTGATGTGCAGCTTTTGAAAACATCCAGGAATTTTGAAAATCGCTCATCAGCTTTTGTTGCTTTAATCTTCCTGGAAAAGGGATGGGAGGAACATATGATTTTACCTCAGGTGGTTTTTGAATAGTATCCTCCACCTTTCGTTTCCCTTTGTTGTTTTGTGGTGGAATTTCCTCTTGATCTTTTTCCATTATAGTCTCCTCAACTGGAGCAATTTCCTTTCCACTTCTCAAAGTGATTGCATTTACAGACTTGGGATTCTCCTCCGTGTTGCTTGGTAAAGACCCAGATGGTCTATTACTCACTTGTTGTGCAAGTTGATGGAGCTTCCCTTGCAAACTTGAATGATTGCATTCTGATTGTTGAGTGAGTTTGTTGTGGTAACAATGAAATCCCTCAGTAATGCATCAGTGGATGTTTGAATTTGCTGTTGAGGTGGGGCATTTCTCACAAATCCTTGTCCTTCGAAACCAGGTGGTGGCTTTAGAACATTGGCATCATTCTGATATGACAGATTAGGATGATTTCGCATATTTGGATGATTTGTGTTTCCAAAATTACCCTTTTGGAAATTTCCCACATAATTGAGCTGCTCATCATTTGAAGATGATCCATGTGGACACTCAAAAGAGGAGTGTGGTCTTGAGCAAATCTCACAACAAAACACCTCTTGTTTTTGATTGGAAGTATTTGTAGTTGTGAGTTTACTTACTTGAGTGATGAGGGTTGCCATTTGAGCCTTGAGTTGTGAGATATCTTCTTAGTCTTCTAAAGATGCTACTTTAGATCTAGTTCTTTCACAACTCCAATTATGAGCAGCAGAAGCTAATTCTTCAATAATCTCACTAGCTTCCTCATATGTTTTTCCCATTAGTGATCCACCCGATGTAGCATCTACTAAGGACCTTAAAGCTTCATCAAGATTGAGGTAGAAATTTTCAATTAGTAGATTATCGGGTAAACCATGGTGTGGACATTTTCTGACCGCCTCTTTGAATCTTTCCCAAGCATCATATAATGATTTCCCAAGCATCATATAATGATTCTCCAGGGAATTTGGTGAAGTTGGAAATTTCATTTCTTAACCTGGCGATCCTTGCTGGAGGGAAAAATCTCTTTAGAAACTTCTTTGTCAAATCAGCCCATGTAGTGATCGAGTCTGGAGGTTGGGAGTTATACCATGCCAAAGCTTTATCCTTAAGAGAAAAAGGGAAAAGCTGAAGTCGAATGACTTCATTTCTTACACCATTAAGTTTGACAGTGTTGGTGTATTGAAGAAATTTGGCAAGGTGTTCATTTGGCGTCTCATTCGGATATCCTCCAAATTGATGTGACTCAACCATTTGAATCAGGGATGGTTTAAGCTTAAAGTTGTTGGCCTCCACAGTGGGCATTCGTATGGCGGGATCTTGAATAGTAGGCACTGTATAGTCTCGAATTGCCCTTAGAGCGGGAGCAGCTGGTTGCAGTTGGTTGTTGTTGCCATTGTTTCCTTGATTTTCTGCCATTGCTCCTCTTCTTTGGTTCCTTCTTCTCTGTTGATGCAAGGTTCTTTCGATTTTTGGGTCTAAAGGTAGAATTTTAGCACTTCTACTTCTTCGCATAAAACCTGCAAAGAGAAAAGGAAAAATTTTCAAACTAATTCAAACCTAAACTACTAGCAAAGCTGAAGTTAGTCTAATATTAATAAATCCCCAGCAACGGCGCCAGAAAACTTGGTGTGCTATATTAGTATTGAATTTTAAAGCATATTTCTAGCAAGCGTACTAGGCCTTCTATTATAATATAGCATGAGTAAAGTGTCGATCCCACGAAGATTTACTAATTACTAGACAATTATCAACTAATACTAATATCTAGGCAAATGATCTTTTAAAATGATTAGATTAAACTAACGTATCTAATTAATTATCTACATGAATGCAATGAGCTTTTAAAGAGAGGGATATGGTGGAAAAATGTGGGGAGTAGAATCCACTTTAAACTATTGCCAATCAACTTGAAGTCATGTTATAATGATAATTAGATTCATGAATATTCATAAGAAATTGTCAAGATTTAAAAACAGAGTTTAAAAACCTTTTAAACCACAAAACAATTCAATAACTTCCGCTAAATAAATTATTAGTGAATCAAAATTACAATTATAAATCTTCCGATTCTATAATTGTCTAATACTTTATATTAACATCTCCTAATCCTTAGTGGAAATCAACATAAAACATTGCATTAATATTCATGGACAATTTCTAAACTAGATTAAACTTCGCCGCTTTCGCAATTGCATTTAATCTAAATTTATGAATTTATATGAACCTAATTTCCCTTTCGAGTTATTAGAATTCTTATACACCAAAAGTATGATAAATAATCAGAATTCAATATGAATGTTTCATAATTCTAACTATCTTATAACATGGATTCAAAGATCATTTTAGCATGTTTAAAGCTTCATCAACTTCCCACAAAGAGAATTTAACTACTCATGGATAATGATTCAATAATCAGATAAGAAATTACAACTGATTTCATTTGATCAAAATATTCAGATATATGAATTGCATAAAAGAAATAAGATTAGATATCACCAATTCAAAATACCAAAGCTTCATGCAATTTCTTGAATAACTTCAAATATCTCTTAAAAAATCTCTATGAAATGCCTAGTTCTAAGTATTATAGAGCTACTTGGAATGTGAATGGATGATTAGATGATTCTGAAAGTGAGGAGAAGACCCCCTATTTATAAGAAAATTTCGTGCAAAACATTAAATGAACTTTGCTGTTTCACATTGTACGCCGGCCGTTATGGATCCTACGCCGGCAGCTTACAGGCGGCGTATCTTCTAATTATCCTTTGCGCAGGCAGTGCACTAGTAGCCTTCAATATCAGTTACAGATGTAGGCCGCTCTATGCCGGCGGCTTACAGGCAGCGTATATGGTCAGAAATGAAGCATTGGGTTGATTTATAACGAACGCCGTCCCTAAGCCGCCGGCTTTCATACCGGCGTAGACACTCCAATAGATTTGTCTCTTCAATTTTCTTCAAGCGTTGGATATCTTCATGTCGCTTCATATCTGTGTTGTACGCTGCCTCAAAGCTGGTGATGTTTCATTTCTGAGCTATCGACCTTCATGTACGCTGGCTGCTTCATCTTCTACGCCGGCAGCTTTGAGGCGGCTTTGAGTGTTGTTTGAATTTATGCTGGGCAAAGCTAGCAGTGTTGCATCGGCCTTAGATGTAAGTCGTCTGAACGCCGGCGGCTTTGAATGGTGAATTGCCGGCCTTGACTTTAATTTTTCCTCTTTTCAATTCAAATTCTCTTGTTTTGATTTCTTTATCCAAATTAGTCCTGAAATATAAAAATTAATCAAAACAAATATCCATTCTAGCTCTTTTGATCATCAAGATTTGTATAAAATATGATCTTATCAATAGACATCGAGCTAAAAATATAAAACGATCAAAACTAAAAAATTATACGATCTTACAAATATCTCGACAAAACCAGAAGTCAAACTGGAACCCTAAAGTCAACAAAACTCATGGCGAACCTTAGTATTTAAGATCCGGCAATCTCGCGTTTTTAAACCCTAGAAAACGAAATTAAGTTAATGGCCTAGAATAGTTCGTAATAACATAGGGTAACATAAAAATATCGGATTCATGAATTTCGAGTGTCCTTCGGACTTAAACGGGATTAGTGCTCGAAAAGCATGTCCCAGAGCTCAGAATATTAAAAATATTCCGTTTATACCAATAAACTCGTAAAAATACAAGGATTCTAAAAATATCAGTTTTAGAATTTTTCGGTAGCTAAAAATTACAGATATCGCATTATTACGCGTATTTTTTTACTACCAGTACTTTAATTATCTAATCTACTATTTATAGTACTTTTCTACTATTTATTACTATTTCACTATCTCTACTTTTTCTTACACCTATTTCTTACACCTACATATCTATTTTCTTACTTTTTTCATTTCCAATACAATTTTATTCACATCAACTTTATACATTACTTCTTTATTACACAACAAATAAAATAAAATCAACTCACTCCCCCCTAAATGTACTAGAACCGGCACCACTCTCCTCTCCCATCTATCTATTTTATTTCTTTTTCAATTTATTTTATTACATCAAAAATTCACTCTAAAAATTCTATAAATACTCCCTTCCTCTTTCATTCTTTCACACAATTTATTCTACTACCAAAACTCTCTTAAATTCACTACACAAACTCTCTCCATAAATTTTTCCTCTACCAAAACTCTCTTTCAGCAAATACTCACAAGAATTTCTTTCACGCCCCAATGGGTACCCTAAACGTGATAGCCCACCGTACGCGATATTAAAGCTCAAGAATGACTACCTCAGTCACTCGAAAGCTTCCATATCGGTACAAGGCGTACATTCACAACAAAGGCAAACCGTTGAAGTAATGCATTTTAAGATATTGGCAGCGGAACATACAAAATAACACTTAATATATAACATAGGAACATAAAGTCTTACAACTTCTAAGGGGCATTCCCCCGATAAATGTATAACAACATGGTTCTACTGAATATAACATAACTAAAGCTAGAAGATTTTAGAAGAAATCTACTCTATAACTTCAAAATAGAATTCCTCCAAAAGCTTCTCAAAATAAGGATTCTACCTAGGAAATCAAGGTAGTCTTGGGTGCAAAAGGTAATCTTGTAATATCAAAAGTCTATAGGAGTATAAGCATGACTAGCTTAGTGAGATATTCCTTATGCAAAAGTACTCAGAACAAGCAATCAATCAAGTTTATCAATTCAAGCATATGAAATGCAACAACCATATGATCAAACATTACATACGACTATTCGGTTTCGTATGTATGATAGATTTACCCCTCCATCAGTGGTTAGGGAATGCTTTGAACTAGGCCCCGAATGACCTCCTTAAAGTTTGCGCACGTCTTGGGGTTCCAACGAACCGTACTACTAGTCCTCGGGCTTTCTATACCCAAGCGATCAATCCGGCTCGGCTACACCTTAAGGCCGTATTCCCCGAACGTCCTAACCCTCAAGATGTAGCTAGGCAGCTTACCTTTCCGATCCCATGCTAAGGAGTAGTAGCAAAACTTCGAAATGAAATTCTAAGTGATATGCATGAGCAATTTATTATGGGGATTTCAATATATAATCATTTAAAGCGATCAAACAATATTTACACACATAACAATACATACATGGAAACATTTATATCAATCACAAATCGGGTTCCGATATACTTATTGTTCATTGATTGCACACAATGATTCACATACATAGTTCCCATGATATCTCACATGCATATCAATTTTATCTTTTCCTAACATCTAGTGCTCTATTCTACAAGTACATGCGTGAATACATAAGCGTAAAGGAAACTAACTCGTCCATAGCGAGCTAGGAGTAGAAGTAATCCTCGGGGAAGACAAGATTGGGATCCTCGACACCTAAACAAAAGAAATACCTGACATGAGTATTTCATCCAAGATCTATTCAAATTCTATACTTCTATCTTAGAGAATTCGTAAAAATCATATGGAATGGAAATTCCAACTTAAAATAGCCATAACTTGCTCGTTTTAACTCAGAATTTCGCATATTATATACCGATTTCTACCTCTCGAAAAGATCTATCTATTCCTAGGGTTATTTTTATCAAAAGAAGTTATTTAGGCCTCGGAACAGTAACGTACATATTTGATACGAATTTTCCAAACTTCAAAGCTAGAGTTTTCAAACTTTTCTTCACTCAAGGGCTTTTGTACAAAAATATAGATATATTGTATGGTTGAAAAATCCCTTGAATACATATATATACACTAAACAATATGCATGAATTTAGTGGTGTTGTCTCAACAATGATTTTGTAAAACAATTGTGTCTTAAAGAGTGAGATAAGCTTAAGACTTGTAAAGAAATAAATTTTGTTTTTGGAAAATTTCCTAAATTATCATAAGTGAGTATTTCCTTCTTGAACTCCATTTCTTAGTTAAATTTTCAAAAAGAAATCTTAATCTTCTAGGATTCCCATAACTTTATTTCTAGTGTTTTGGAAAACATAGTCTTTCTAAACACTTTATGGTTATATGTTCTATAGCTTTTCTAAAGTTAGATCCTCTTTGAAAGAAATGATCTTATAAGTTAATTTTGAAAAGATTATCTAGACTTTAGTATTTTAAAGTGTTGGTAGAAAACTTTGACAATTGAATTTAAGAAATCCTTTGTTTAAACAAGGAATTAAGTTTAAAGAAACTTTCTTATTTTATTGGTTTGAAAAGAGAATTTGTGATAACTTTATTTTATGTATTTCTTGGTAAAACCATATATCATTACTAAAACTTGAGCTAACTTATCTAACTTTAGAAATATAATTATTTAAGGTAAAATTTCAAGTCTTTAAGAAAAATAATTTCTTATGTGACCAAATTTATATTTGAAGAGAGTTCACTTTTATTACTTAAGAAAACTCATTTTCATTATGATTGAGACAATATCAACAAGTTCATGCATGAATGAGAATAAAATAAAAACAACATAATAAGATAAAATATATCAGAGCATAAAAGTAAAGTCAAGTATTGGGAACCTTAGCTTCATCAAGGTATTCCGAGACTAAGAATAGACTAGTCCTCAAAAGAAAAAGAAAAACAAAGAAAGAAAATTGTTTTGACTTGATATGGACAAGTCCAAGACTAGAAAGACTAGTCTTAATATTTGCATAAAACAAGTAAATAAATAAATTGCAAGACTTGAAAATAAATAATTAACAAATGAGCTTATATGCTCTAAATAAATATATATACATAATATATATATAATACTTTATATATGTTAGGTTAGAACAAATAATAACAAATCAACATAATAGTAACATAAAGAAAATAAGAACATGAACAAAAACAAAACATGAATAAATTGTTGCTTCTTTAACTCAATAAGTCTAAGAAACATATACTAAACTCATGTTAAGTTATATGAACATGATGAGTATATAAGAGAAATTTTTACCTAAAGTTTATGTGTTGGTTGAAGAAGAAAAGAATGGGTTGTAGTATTATGTGGGAATGGGTTTTCTAAGGAAAATAGGGAACTTGAGAGAGATGTTGGGAGAGAGATTTTATGGAGTGATTTTGGTAGAGTTTTAGTATGAATTTTGTTGTGTGAAAGAATGGAAGAGGAATGGGGTATTTATAGATTTTTGGAGTGGAAATTAGATGTAATTAAATAAAATGGAAAAGAAAATAAATTGTGATGTGATTAAAGTTGCATGGGGAAGGTAAATTGTAAGGTATAGGTATGATAGAGTGTAAGAATAGAGTGTAAGAAAAAAGCAGAGATAGGTGAATAGCAATGAATAATAAAAAAGTACTATGAATAGTAGACTAGAAAATTAAAATATCGGTAGTAACGAAAATACGTGTAATTAAGCTATATCTGATATTTTTAGTTACGGAAAAATTCTAAAACTGATATTTTTGAAAACCCTATATTTTTACGAATCTATTGGCGTTGTCGGAATATTTTCACTATCCGATGCACCAGGGCATGGTTTTTGAAAACTGATCTCGATCGGATCTGAGGGACACTAGAAAATTACGAATCTGATATTTTTAGGCTTCCCTATATAATTAAAAACCATATTCCACAATTATCTCAATTTCGTTTTCTAGGGTTTATGAACACGGGATTGCCGGATCTAAATTCACTAGACTAACATAAAACTAGGTCAATTTTAGGGTTTCGTTTTGCCTTCCGGTTCTTAGGGTTTGCTAATATCATCGGAAAATCTAGGGGCTTACAATTTCCTTTTATACAATACAACTACCATTTCTCCATAACCACATAACCATACATTCACTATTATCTTTATACCACAAAAATACCTTAGGTAAGAATTTCTTTCAACCATTTAATCATACATGTCATGTAACGTAGCATGACTATGGTGTTGTTTTGAAACTCATATGAGTAGTAAAAGCAACAACATGTTCATGTTTTGTTCTTGTACATAAGCTTCCTATTTTATTATGTTGTTATTATTATTGATATTATTTGCTTCTAATCTATCTTATACAAAGTATTATGTATATTATGTATATATATATTTAGAGCATATAAGCTCATTTGTTATTTATTCACTTTCAAGTTATGCAATTTATTTATTTCATGTTATAATTAAGACTAGTCTTTCTAGTCTTAGACTTGTCCATATTAAGTCAAAACAATCTTTTGTTTATTTTCTTTAATCTTTCGGGACTAGTCCATTCTTAGTCTCGGGATGCCTTGATAAAGCTAAGGCTCCAATACTTGACCGGGATACCTTGATGAAGCTAAGGTTCCCAATACTTGATATTTTATTTTCTTGCTTATTATTTGTTTTTAGTATTTTCTTATGTTTTTATTACTTTATATGCTCATAATACTTGCATCTACATAATTTTAAATCTCAACTAATTTGAAAATGGAATTCTATTATATTAAAGGAACTTAAAACTAAATTTTCCATTATGTGACTTGTCACAAAATAATGAGTTATTATCAACAACACATAAATAGAGTTTTTCTCAAATGTTTCCTTAAATAACAAAGATGTTTTTACCAAGGAAACTTAAGAAATAGATATTTTCATTATATTATGTTAACCTAAGTTTTAGTAAAATAATTTGTTAGTTTTAAAAGTTTTCACAAAAAGCTTAAGAATAAATTCTTTTTAACTCTATAACAAAACTAAGAAACAAACTAGTTTTTAAAGTTAAGATGAATTCAATCCATAAAGTTAAAACTCACTTAGGAAAATAATGATTTTCAAGTTCCTAAAGAAAAGACTTATTTTTCCAAATAATATAAACAAGATAAGGTTAGAAACAAATGATTTTTACCAATAAAGATGATTTTTTTCGAAAGAAATAAAAAGAACAAGTTTTAGAAAGCAAAAGTTTATATTTTAGAAATGAATATAAGAAGATAAGACTCATTTTCTAAAACCATCCTAAATACAAAATTATGAAAAGGTTTTCATCAACTTAATATACTTTTAATAAATTTGATTTTTTTAAAGTAAAACTTATGAAAAACTAAGATTAAAAGAAAATTTATTTGTCCTTGGAAAAAGAATGAAGAAAATAAAATAAGAATATACTCATTTATAACAACCTAGGAAAATATAAAGTTTCTTTAAATACTTGAAACGGAATTTTCAAAGTTAAAGTTTAAATGAATTGTTTTATGAAATAAATTGTCGAGACACTACCATTAGGATTTTTGCATATAAAGTGAGCTTACTTATATATTCAAAGTGTTTATCAAATATATATTTATATACATATATTGTTACAACAGGATTTTCTTTAAAGTAAAAGTTGAGTTAGAAAATGGATTTGCAAAAGTTTAGAAATAATTCGTTTTAAATCTGAACCCAATGTTTTCGAAAGCCAAACAACCTTTTATGACAAGGATAACCTTAGAAATGGATAGATCTTTTCAAATAGGTAGAAAACGGTATATCATATGCCAAAATTCCGAGTTAAAATGAGCAAGTTATAGCCATTTTAACTTGGAATTTCCTCTTATACGATTTTACTGCGATTTTAAGAAAAGTTTAGAATCTCCAAGAATAGAAATTTCATGAAAGACTTATCCTAGGTATTTCTTTTGTCTAGGCGATGGAGGATATGAGAATACCCTACCCGAGGATTACTACGACTAAGAAGATAGCGAAATGGACGAGTGAGTTATTCCTCCTAATTTCGTTACCTTGCTTGTACTTGTAAAGTAGTGGCATTAGTATACTAAGAAAAGATAAAAATGGATATATATTTGGGGAATTCGGGATTATGTATATGTGATTCTATGTTTATGTATGAAATGAGAATTAAGAATATCGCAACTTCGAACTGCATGTTTAAAATATTTTTGTTTACTTATTTATATGACTGTTTATTGTTTGCTAAATTGATTGATCGCCCCTAATAAACCTTAATAACATTATGCTCAAGAAAACTAAAATGCTCACGCATAGCATCTATCGAGTCACATCTATTTCGTAAGGCTGCTACTCGTACAGGTAGAGTTGGGTTGGCTGTGATCATGCGGTGCCACGGGCCATGTCCTTCCTGGAGAATTCAAATCGCTCGAGGAAAGCGACTCTAGGTTCGGAGCCGAGCCAACCGAATGCTGTGGGTGAGGACCTAGGGACTAACAGTAGAAGGTCGAGGACATTCAACCTCGATTCCCTAACCTTTGATACGGAGGGGTAAATCCGTTCTATATGGTTTCCAGATAACTATATATATTTGCGTAATCATGTGATTGTTGCATTTTATGCATAGCATATGTATGAATAAGTAAATAAACTTATTTGAAAATATGGTGCGAATGAAAAGGAATATCTCACTAAGCTAGTTGTAGCTTATACCCCTATAGATTTTGTTGAAACAGGTATACTCGTGGCTTAAATTGAGGATCATTACATTAAGAAGTCATGGAAGGATGATTAAGCTTCTAAGAAGGAGATGGAATCATAAGATGAAGTAATTTTGTAAGGTTCTTTATATATAATGACCTATATGGTTAGTGATGTATTTTTGTTTGAAAATAATAGAAGGATATGCCCCTAAGAATTGCAATGCAATATGATTAAGTTTTATGATAAGTATTCTCTTTGCCTTGTTACTTATTTATTATCAATATAAATTGCATTACTCCGATACGTTTCCTTGGTTGTGATGTATGCCTTATACATGATATGGAAGCCTTTGCGTGACTAAGGTAGTCATTCCTAGGCTTTAGTATTGTGTACGGCGGACTGCCATGTTTAGGGTACCTCTCGGGGTATGACAATGGATGCTATGTGTGAGTATTTTATTTTTCTTAAGCCAAACCTTATTAAGGTTTATTAAGGGGCAATCAATCAATTTAGCAAATAATAAACAATCATACGAGTAAGTAAACCCAAACACTTAAACAGGCAGTTTAAAGTTGCGATATTCTTAATTCTCATTTCACGCATAAACAAAGAATCACATATATACATATCCCCGAATTCCCATACATATCCATTTTTATCTTTTCTTAGTATGCTAATGCCACTACTTTACAAGCACAGCAAGGCAACAAAATTAAGAGGAATAACTCACTCGTCCATTTCGTGATCTTCTTAATCATAGTAATTCTCAGGAAAGGTAATCTCGTATCCTTTCAACCCAAACAAAAGAAATACTAGGGATGAGTATTTCGTAGAAATTCTATTTTAAACTTTCTAATTCTATTTCACTATGTTCGTCAAATTCATATAGAATGAAATTCCAATTTAAAATGGCCATGACTTGCTCATTTTAATTAGGAATTTCGCATATAATATACCGTTTTCTACCTATTCGAAAAGATCTATCTATTTCTAAGGTTATCTTTATATAAGGTCATTTGGGTTCTGAAAACGTTGGGTACAAATTTAAAATGAATATTTCTAGATTATTGTAAAACCATTTTCTAACTCAACTTCATTCAAAAAATCCTTTAGTAAAAATATAGATATATATATATATATATAATTGATAAATCCTTTAAGCATATAGATAAGCTCGCTCTATATGCAAAAATTCAAATGGTTGTGTGTTACGGCAAGGATACATAACAAGCATATAAAGACTAGATCCATCAAAGATTTATATGTAAACACACAAAAGTAGTTATACAAAAGTAGTTATAGCCAACATAATAGAGTCATTGTAACAGAATAGTACAGCTCAGCAACTGCATGTATGAACAGAGTGATATAAAAGATACGAAAAATAATGGAAAGGGGGCACGAAGCATTTGCATCCCAATATTGGGTGTTGGAGTCTGGCATACTCGAATATGCCATTGCATACCTGCACATTAAACACACATTAGTATACTAGGGTTTCGAGTAGAGAAACTTTGAGAGGAAAGAATAGAGATTAGGGTTCTCGGCTGACAGAGGATCCTGCGGAGTGAACGAGGGATTGAGAAGTTAGGGTAAGTAATATTAGACGTGGGCTGGGCTAATAGATAGTGAAATGACCTAGATATAAATTCTATTTAGATTTCATGTGTTTATTTAATTATTTTAAATTGTTGAATTGAATGAGCATGGTTGTGTTGCTAGTATTCTAATATATATATATTATTATTTTTGCATGTATATATTGAAATTAATATCTTTGTTTTATATGTATTAATGTGTGTGTGTAGTGAAATTATTAGTTATGTCTTTTGTACATTAAGATGTTAAGTTAAGTTAGATTAATAAATCAACTTTAATTTTGTTTGAGGTTAGTTGATAGAGATTTCTTTAATTAAGTTAGCATTATTGCCCCAAATGAAGCCCAAATGAGGCTCAAATTCACCTAAATTATACATTAAAGTTGTATATGCCTTAGAGGGTAAATTTGGAATATGTATAAAGTCAAATTATGCTTAATTGAACTCTCTTTTTGCAGCCCTAATATTTTATACGAATTTTGCTTCTTCTTTCTTTCTTTTCTTCTTCCTCTTTCAATTCCATTCCAAGTCAAGTCAAAGTCAATATCAAGTTTAAAAAAAAAATCAAAGTTATCCTTAAGACAAGGTATATATATATATTTGTATTTGAATTGATTTAGTTATGATTGTTGTTTTGTTTGTTTTCTTTCTTGAAGTGATTACATGAATTCTTCATTGGAATGAGTTTAATGTTGATCAAATTGTTTGTTCATGCTTGGGATGAGTTATGAATGTATTATATGAGTGTGTGAGTTTGTGCATGCATGGTTGAAGTAATATGAAGTGTTGGGAGGATGTGAAGAGGAATTGTGTAGGGAAATCTAGATTGGATTGATGTGGAGTTAAAGTGTTTAATTGTGTTGAATTCTTGTTTTGAGTTGCTAGAATTGAGTAGTATAGTTAGGAGTGAGTATATGAAGTTAGCAGTGTAGTTGAGGAAGGTTTAAAGTGTATTAGGATAGAATTTTACAAAGTGGAAAAACAGGGGATTTGAGATTTTTTCTTTTAAGCCTGTTTTTAGAACGTACACCGGCACCTGGGAATTCAATGCCGCTGGCTTAGAGGCAGCATTGGATTCAGAATTCTTAAGGCTGGATGAAAGCCGCCGGCTTTCGCTAGAAAAGTCAGCCGGCGTTCATTCTGTCATATTGAACGTTGGCAGCGGAAATTATGGCCGCCGGTGTATGTGTCAAAGCCGCCAGCGTATCTGGGTAAGCGGACGGCTTAGACCTCTCTGGACGTTTTTGAAAATTTTGGTTTTGGATTCTACGCCTGCTCAAGACCCCCGGCGTAGGGTGCAAAGGCTGACGGCGTACTCTTGAACACTGCCAGCGCTGGCAGTGTTGATTTTCAGAGCATTGAGCACCGGCTCAAAGCGCCGGCTTTGGCTGCCGACCTATCCTCTATGCTTTTGAACTTTAAAAAACTTTTTCTAAAATTTTCCGAAGTTTGTTATTTGAGCAATTGAGTATTTATTAAGTGATTTGCGATATAATAGGACCTTTAAATGCTTATTTATGACTTTGTATTCAATTATTTGGATTTCTTTGATTAATTGTGATATATAGAGATAATATGTGTATAATTGTGAGAATGAGATCTAAACTTGTTGATTTATTGATTATTGTGATATTTCTATTTCAGTTAAGAATTCTTCGGTTAGTTCATCACCGAGAGATCCTAGTTATATACTAACGGGTTCAGGTACGCAATAACTTGTATGATGATTGCTAGGAATAGGCATTCCTAATCTGATTTAAATCGATTTGACTTAACATTTGAATGAAATGGATGTCTATTACGCTGTCTAATCTGGTCCGAGGAGCAGCAAACCTGTCATGATGCAATGACATGTTAGTTAGGCGCTTAACCAAGTCATGATGCAATGACTTTACCATGATGCAATGGTACGCTATGATGCAATAGCGATTCTTTTTGGTTAAGTGGGTAGCCGATAGGGGGGAATAGTATCTGAGTAACGTTTGCTTAAACTTAGAGGGAAATACCATGATTTAGTTTAAAGTTTATGGGAACTTGTGAACTAGGCTCATGTTATGGACTGAGTTTAAGTAGAGTCGGGCAACGGCTTTTAAACCCTAAATGAAGCTATTATCTTCATGAAATAGATATAGGAGATATAAGTATTCGGACTGCTTATATCAACCCCCTGAGTAGCTACTGTTACTCAGGATCCCTGAATTCCCAAAGCATGACCGGGGTTTGAATACCCTCTTGTTGATTTGTGAATGAAAATGTAATAAAGATAACCACTTGTTCTATGATGCATTACATCGAATTGATGATATGTTTTGCATTGGTTATTGTGTACTAGGCCTCTGGCTCACTTTTGCTGCTTTGTAGGTACTGGAGACGAGTTATATGATGACTTAGGCTATGGGTCTGATTTTGAGAGATTTCTGGATGAGTGGGACGAATAGGATCCGTTACCCTGGACTTTTGGAAGACTTTTTGCTAAGGAAAAAGTTATGTATAGAAGGCTTATTAGTTAAGCCAATTTCTTGTTGTAATGACCTTAAGATCCTTTAGGATTCTTATGTTTTGAGAAAACATGTAATTTTTGTAGTGTCATGTATTGGCACTAAACGATGTATATATGATGTAAATGTATGTATAGATTGCTTTTGTTAGCAATCTTGTTTTGTTTAAAAGTTCTTTACAAAGTTTAGTGATTTTGATCAAACAATTTTCATAAACTGTTAGTTTTACGACAACCTTACATATAATGTGAAAACGTTATATGTGGTTGGGGATTCAGTACTCTAAGTCTAGGGATTTAGGGGATTGGGTCTTTACAGATAGGCCGAGTCTAACAAATTGGTGCTCTCGTCTATAACTCATGGCTCCGGATACAAGATCGCAAGTTTCCCTTTCTTCAGTTGCGGATATGGATTTCATTAAGACTACTCTGTTGTCTTTGCAAGAATCCATGGATCAGAAATTTAATTCCTTGGTTTCTCGGATTGACAAGATTGAAGTGAGTCAGACCTCGCACAATCTTCATGGTCAGAATAAGAATGTGCAAGATTCATCATCCTCACAATCATTGGTGGCTCAGGATGATCTGTTGAAGGGCATCAAGTTAGAGATTCCTATGTTTGCTGGCGAAGATGTTCTTGGATGGATTTTCCAAGTTGAACAATTCTTTGAGTTTCATCATATTGAAGGTTCTCAAAGATTGTCTATTTGTTCTTTTGCTATGATAGGAAATGTATTACAATGGTATCAGTGAATGTTCCTTGATAAAAGACTTCCTCATGGGAAAAGTTTGTAGAAGACTTAATGCGTTTTGGACCTTCTGGTTATGAAGATGTCCAAGGTAGCTCTTTAAATTGACTCAGTCGCATAATGTTGCTCACTATCAATCACAATTTGAGGCTTTGTCTAACCGCATTCATGGTTTGCCTGAATCCTTTTTGATTAGTTGTTTTGTATCTGGTTTAAAACCTGCATTGAGAAGAGATGTGCAAATTAGTAGACCGAAATCTATGATCGATTGCTATTTGGCTTGCTCGAGATGTATGAGGATGAATTGAATGACAGTAATCATGCTTATAAACCTGTCTTTTCTTCCACCTCATCTTCTAAATCTAATATCCATTTTTCTAACAACACTTTTTCTATCAATACTAATTCTTCACCACTGCCAAATCTCCTTCATCCTTTCCCATAAAGAAGAGTTAACTTTTGAAGAGATGCAAGCTAGACGTGATAAAGGACTTTGCTATAATTGTGATGAAAAATATAGAGAATCACAAATGCAAGTCAAAGTTTCTGTTTTGTTGCATGATGAATGATGATGGGGTTGGGGAGGATATTCGGATGATGTGCCATTTCTCATCAGGATGTAGCTGATGTCTCAGACACAATCAGTTATCATGCTCTCAGTGGAAATCTAGTGCCTCATACACTTAGATTTCTAGGGACTATTAGACAGATGCAATTATCAGCATTATTGGATACAGGGAGTACTAACAATTTTATCTAAACAAGAGTTGCCAAACATCTGGGGTTGATTATAACCCCTGCTGCATCATTTCAAGTAATGATTGGCAATGGCAAAAAATTACAATGTACTGGATTATGTAAGGATGTATCTGTTGAAATTCAAGGGTTTTCTTTTCTTACTTCATTCTATGTTCTACCCATCCAAGGTGTGGATCTGGTATTGGGTGTTCAGTAGCTTCAGGAGTTAGGGCCAATCACTATTGACTACTCAGAATTAACGATGCAGTTTCTCTCGATGGGACAGGTTGTTTGCTTATATGGAGATAAGTCTCCTACAAGTAGTCAAATCACCCATCATCAGTTAAAACGTTTGATTCAAGTGGATGTTGTGGCTACTTGTTTTCATCTTGTGGCTCAGAAGGGAATTTCAACAAGGACTTTCACCAAAACACACTATTTGACCAGGTGTTGGGCAAATATTCTCAGATTTTCGAGCCACCCTCATCATTGCCACCATTTAGAGAGATCCAACATCGTATTCACTTAGTCAATGGTGCTTCAGTAATCAATGTCAAGCCCTATCGGTATCCCCACTATCAAAAGTCTGAAATTGAAAAACAGGTTAAAGAAATGTTAGAATAGGCTTCATCCAGAACAGTAATAGTCCATATTCATCACCATGTTACTGGTAAAAAAAAAAAAGATGGCTCGTGGCGATTCTGTGTGGACTATAGAGCATTAAATCAGGCAACAATAAAGGATGAATTTCCAATTCCAACTATTGATGAGTTGTTAGATGAATTGTGTGGAGCAATTGTCTTTTCTAAGTTGGACTTGAGGGCTGGTTATCATCAAATTAGAATGGCAACAAAAGATGTAGAAAAGACTGCTTTTCGTACACATGAAGGGCATTATGAGTTTTTAGTAATGCCATTTGGATTGAGTAATGCACCAGCAACATTTCAATCTATGATGAACAGAATTTTCAAACCTTACTTACCTAAGTTTGTCATTGTATTCTTTGATATTATACTCATTTATAGTAAGACTTTGAATTCTCATATAGCACATTTAGATCAGGTATTAAAAATATTGGCTGACAATACCCTTTTTCTTAAATAATCTAGGTGTGCTTTTGGTCAAGATTCTATTGAATACTTGGGCTATATTATCACGGCTCAGGGAGTCAAACCAGAACCTAGTAAGGTGGCTGTTGTTCGCAATTGGGTCAGACCCACTACTATTAAGCAGCTAAGGGCTTTCTTGGGACTCTCTGGTTATTATCGCAGATTTATTCAATCTTATGCTTCTATTGCACATCCTCTGACCGAATTATTGAAGAAGGATGGGTTTCACTGGTCAGAAGCAGCAACTGAGGCATTTGAGAGATTAAAGGAGGCTTTGATTTCGGCTCCAATTTTAGCTCTACCAGATTTCTCTAAGCAATTTATACTAGAGACTGATGCTTCTGGTACAGGAATGGGAGCTGTGCTTTTACAGGATAGCAGACCAATTGCATTTTTTAGTAAAAAATTACCTCATCATTTACTAAAGGCATCTGCCTATGTTCGAGAGTTACATGCATTGGTGGCTGCTGTCAGAAAATGGAGATAGTATCTTTTAGGATCACATTTTATTATTAAAACTAATCATCGCAGTTTGAAGGAATTATTGACACAAGTCATACAAACTCTTGAGCAACATAAATATCTCACGAAACTCATGGGCTTTGACTATACTATAGTCTACAAAGCAGGGGCTGAGAATGTGGTGGCAGATTCTTTATCTAGACAATTTGAGGAGATGTACCAATTTCTGGCTTTTTCTCTACCACATTTTGGTTTAGTGGATGAATTGAAACAGGAGTATCAAAGCAATTCCCATTTCCAAACAGTTATCCACAAACTCCAACAGGGTGAGACTTTGAAATGGGACCTGAGTTGGAAGAATGATCTATTGTATTATGGCACTCGTTTATTTTTGGTTCCTACATCATCTGTTGTTACCAAATTATTGCATGAATTTCATGCTATACCTTCGACTGGCTACTTTGGGGTAACAAAAACTATAAACGATTGTCTAGCCAGTTTTATTGGGAGGGTATGAAGAAGGATGTTGAGCTCTTTGTTAAAGGGTGTCATATTTGTCAACAGACAAAGAGCATTAATCGAAATCCCTTTGGTTTATTGGCTCCAGTACCAATTCCAGAACAGATATGGGAAGATATTTCGATGGACTTTGTCACATCACTACCAAAGTCACAGGGGTTTACTGTTATTTTGGTGGTGGTTGATCGTTTATCAAAGTATTGTCACTTTGGTGCACTTGATACCAATTATAATGCATCTAAGGTAGCTCAATTATTCATGTCCATGGTGGTCAAGTTACATGGTTTCCCTCGAACAATTGTATCAGATAGAGATAGTATATTCCTAAGCAAGTTTTGGCAGGAAAATTCCGTTTAAGTGGGACCAAATTATGTATGAGTTCTGCTTATCACCCTCAGAGTGATGATGGGCAAACTGAGGTGATTAATTGTGTTTTACAGCAGTATCTCAGATGTTTCTGTATGGATAGACCTTCTGATTGGTGTAAGTTTATGGATTGGGCTGAATTTTCTTATAACAGTTCATTTCATGAGGGCATTCAGACTACAACATTTCAAGCAGTTTATGGACACCAACCTCCTACTATACCCATGTCTATTAGGGGTCAATCCAAATTAGAGGCAGTGGATACTGATTTGGTTACTTGTGAGGAGTTATTAGCTTCATTGAAAGCTAATTTATTGAAGGCACAACAGAAAATGAAGGTGCAAGCAGACAAGCATAGAGTGGATTTCCACTTTCAGGAAGGAGACTTTGTCTATATTAGGCTTCAACCTTATCGACAAAGTTCTATTTCAGGTGGCTTTCACAAATTATCTAAGCGATTTTATGGCCCTTATAAGGTACTTCGAAGGATAGGGTCATGTGCTTATGAGGTTGAGTTGCCGGCAAATTCTAAGATACACAATGTTTTCCACGTCTCAGTTCTCAAACAAGCTCATGGACCAGTTTTTCCATCTCTAGAATTACCCCCTAATTCTTATCAAAATAACCCTCTATTGGAACGATTAACAGTTCTGGCTTCTAGGGTTATTATTCGAAATGATCAAGAGGTGACTCAACTTTTGGTTCAGTGGACAGGTGTCCATCCTGAAGATTCATCGTGGAAGACATTGATTATTTTCGAGCCATTTACCCTTATTCAACATTGAGGACAAGGTTGTTTCTCAAGAACGGGAGAAAGTTGTTACGGCAAGGATACAGAACAAGCATGTAAAGACTAGATCCATCAAAGATTTATATGTAAACACACAAAAGTAGTTATACAAAAGTAGTTATAGCCAACAGAATAGAGTCATTGTAACAAAATAGTACAGCTCAGCAACTGCATGTATGAACAGAGTGATATAAAAGATACGAAAAATAATGGAAAGGGGGCACCGAAGCATTTGCATCCCAATATTGGGTGTTGGAGTCTGGCATACTCGAATCTGCCATTACATACCTGCACAATAAACACACATTAGTATACTAGGGTTTCGAGCAGAGAAACTTTGAGAGGAAAGGATAGAGATTAGGGTTCTTAGCTGACAGAGGATCCTGCGGAGTGAACGAGGGATTGAGAAGTTAGGGTAAGTAATATTAGACGTGGGCTGGGCTAATAGATAGGCCGAGTATAACATAGTGTCTCAACAATTTATTTCATAAACAATTCTTTTAAAGTGTTAAAACTTAACTTGATAAATTTCTTTTCAAGTATTTTAAAGAAACTTTATATTTTCATAGGTTATTATAAATGAGTATATTCTTATTTTATTTTCTTCATTCCTTTTTTCAAAACAAGTAAATTTTCCTTTAACCTTAGTCTTTCATAAATTTTACTTCTAGTGAAAAGATCAAAGTTATCAAAAGTGTATTAAGTTGTTGAAAACGTAATTATAAATTTGTATTTAGAATGGTTTTAGAAAATGAGTCTTGTCTTCTTATATTTATTATCTAAATATAAGTTTTTATTTTCTAAAAACTTGTTCTTTTATTTTCTTTGAAAAGAATCCTCTTTTATTGATAAATCCTTTGTTTTTAATCTTATCTTATTTATATTCTTTGAAAATAAGTTTCTTCTTTAGAAACTTGAAAATCATTTTTTCATAGGTGAGTTTATAAGTTATGGGTAGAATTCATCTAACTTTGAAAACTAGTTTGTTTCTTAGTTTTGTTCTGGAGTGAAAATAGTTTAATCTTAAGCTTTTTGTGAAAACTTTGAATATTAACAAATTATTTTACTAAAACTTATGTTACCATAATATACAAAGAAAGTATTTATTTCTTATGTTTCCTTGGTAAAGTTATCTTTATTATTTAAGAAAACTTATATTACTCTATTTCTATGTATAATGACTCCATTATTTTGTGACAAGTCACATAATAGAAAATTTAGTTTTAAGTTCCTTTAATAAAGTGAAATTTAAAATTAGTTGAGACAATATCCTTATGTAGATGCAAGAATTATGAGCATATAAAATAATAAGAATATGAAAAAAATACTAGAAACAAATATTAATAAGAAAAATAATAAAAATATCAAGTATTGAGAACCTTAGCTTCATCAAAGTATCCTGATCAAGTATTGGGAGCCTTAGTTTCATCAAGGCATTTCAAGACTAAGAATAGACTAGTCCCAAAAAGAATAAAGAAAAGATTTTTTTGACTTGATATAGACAAGTCTATGACTAAAAAGACTAGTCTTAAAGAAATAGCATGAAATAAATAAATTGCAAAGCATGAAATTAAATAAATAACAAGTGAGCTTATATGATCTAAAGATTATATATAAATACATAAATATATTTATTTAGATATGAATAATAAAATCAACATAACAACATAATAAAATAGAAAGTTCATGTGCAAGAACAAAACATGAACATGTTGTTGCTTTTACTACTTATATGAGTTTCAAAGCAACATCATAGTCATGTTTAGTTACATGACATGGGTAAATATATGGTTGGAAGAAGTTTACCTAAAGTGTTTATGTGGTATGAAGATGGTAGATGAAAAGGGATATTATGTGAGTAGTGATATATACTAGATAGTTTGTGTATAAGGAATGATTTTGTGAAGAATTGGTTTAAGAAAGTTTGGTAGAGAAATCTTGAATAGAGGATTTGTGGAAAGATTTTGGGAGAGTTTTTGGTAGTGAAATGAATTGTGTGAAAGAATGAAGGACGAATGAGGTATTTATAGAATTTTGGAGTGAAAATTAGATGTATTAAATTAATTGAAAAAGAAAATAAATGGAGAATGAAGAGAAAGAGAAGTGGATGGCAATTGCGGGGAAGAGAGAGAAATTTGATTAAAATTTAATTTTAGAAGAAAAGTGTAAGAGAAATTTAGTAATATGTGGTATAGAATTTTTATGAAAAAAGAAAATTGTAAGAAATAGGTATATAGGTGTAGGAATAGATAGAAGAAAAAGGAGAGATAGAAGAATAGTAATGGATAGTAGAAAAGAATTATGAATAGTAAACTAGACAATTAAAATACCGATAGTAATAAAAATACGCATAAACGAGCTATATCTACTATTTTTAGTTACCAAAAAATTCTAAAACTGATATTTTTGAAATCCTTATTTAATTACGAGTCTTTTGGTGTTATTGAAATATTTTTATTATTCCGAGCTCCGGGACACACTTTTCGAGAACTGATCTTGTTTGAGTCCGAAGGACACTTGAAATTCACGAATATGTTATTTTTAGGCTTCCTATATTATTACGAACTATTATCAGCACAATTATTTTCATTTGTTGTTTAGGGTTTAAGAGCACAGGATTGCCAGATCTTAAACACTAGGCTTTGTTGTAAACTTTATTGACTTTTTAGGGTTCCAATTTGACTTTTGGTTTTGTTGAGTTATTCGTAAGGTATAATTTTAGAATTTTGACCGTATTATATATTTAGTTTGATATCTATAGTTTATGTCATTTTATTTTTGATTATTTAATAGTTTTCAGTTCTCGGGATCGTTTAACCGAGTCTAAGGTTATGAGTTGACTTAGTTTGACTTTTGGTGAAAATTGAAATTTCTGATTCAAAAATTCACCGAGGGTTTTAAGATCTTAGCATCTTGTTGTTGAGCGCTATTTGAATATATCGTTTTGATTTGCATTTTAGGAATCGGGTAGATAATTTGATTGGCGTATGGATGTTGATTCAATCAATAATTGGATTTTATATTTTGTTTCGAGGGTTCTCATTTTCTTAAGACTAAGAATTTTTGTGTTTGACCTGATTTAGAATTTGGTTTTAACTTGGGTCGATTTTCGGGATTTCAATTTTGGTATTAGACTTCTAGGACTAGTTTCTATGAATTATGAAAATTTCAGCGGTTTACCACACATCCAAGACCATTTCTCTGATGCGGTTCGCTATGCACTGTATAAGGCTTCTCAGGGTTTGGCAAAACGAGTATCGGTGTAGATACAAGCTTTTGGTTGAGCTCTTGGAAACTCTTTTTTCTTTATCTGTCCAAATAAACTCTCATTTTTTTGAGTAAGTTGTGTTAACGGCTTAGCTATAGTCGAGAAATTCTTTACGAACTTTTAATAATAGCCAGCTAGACCAAGAAAGCTTCTTACTTCCGTTGCTGTCTTTAGTTGCTTCCATTCCATCACTGCTGTAATCTTTTCAGGATCAACTGATATGCCATCTCCTAAAACAATATGTCCTAAAAAGGATATCTTATCCAACCAAAAGTCACACTTTGACAATATGTTCTCTTAACGACCGAAGCGCCATATGGAGGTGTTCCTCATGTTCCTCTCGTGTAGTCGAGTAGACCAAAATATCGTCGATGAAAACTATAACGCACTTATCCAACAAGGGCTTATAGATTCGATTCATCAAGTTCATGAAAGTGGTAGGTGCATTTGTTAAACCAAAAGACATTACTAAGAACTCGTAATGTCCATAATGAGTTCGAAAAGCGGTCTTTGGTACATCCTCTGGCTTTATCTTAACTGATGGTATCGGAACCAGGTCGATGCGGGAAAACACACTTGGTCCTTGCAATGATCAAAGAGATCATCAATCCAGGGTAATGGATACTTATTCTCAATTGTAACTTTATTCAACTCCTGTTAATTAATACATAACTTTATAGACCCATCCTTTTTCTTAATGAACAAGATGGTGCTCCCCGTGGATACACTTGGGCGAATAAATCCTTGATCTAGAAGCTCTTGTAATTGCTTCTTAAGTTCTTTAACTCTACCGATGCCATGCGATATGGAGCTTTCAATATTGGCTTGGTATTTAGCATCAAGCTAATCTCAAAATCGATCTCCCTCTTTGGTGGCAATCCAAGTAATTCCTTAGAAGAAAAACATCAGGAAACTTATGAACTATAGGTATGTCCTCCACCTTTAGTCCTTCGCTTTCTTCTTCTATTGCATTGATTTGTTGGTTGATCTCCTCCTCATTCGTTACTAACTCGAGAACTTAATCCTTACCTCCTTATGACTATAGATTCTCTTTTGAACTCAATATCTTTCCCTTTACATCCTTAAAATTAACCTTCTTCTCCCGACAATCTACTGTGGCTTTAACACGGGTCAACCAACTTATGCTAAGAATCACTTCTTACTTATTCATCTTCAACACAATCACGTCAATTGTCGTTTGGTATCCTTGGATCTCTAAAGGACATTCCTTCAACATCTCTTGGGTGGTTACGATGCTACTCGTGGGTGTCTTTATCTTGAAGCTAGTAGCGATGGTGACTACAGGTAAACCAATCTTCTTAGCATGGGTGGGGGTGATAAATGAATGGGTGGCTCCGGTATCAAACAAGGCATAGGCGGTTTCACTAGCTACTCATATACTTTCTGCGTTCAACACACATTAGTTATTAACCATACTACACTTATCTAACTTTTCTAAAGCTTTAGGTTAAAGAGATATAGGGATTCCATTGTTACAGAATCGATAACGTAAAAAGATACTATAAAAAAACAAAACGATAGCTTAAGATTAAGGCTAACCTACAACAAGTCCATGATCATAGCATTCGTCTCACATCCTTCTTCCTCATCATCAACTTCCTCGCACATCCATTGGCCTTCTAGGTTGTAAGCTTTCATTCTATACATTGATGTCCTAGAGCGGTTCCCATTTCTATTTCCATTGTTGGTTCTGATAAGGGCAAATCCTCTCGAGGTGTTGGACGACCTTACTAGTGCATTTTCCTCTTTGGGCATTCATTTGCAAAGTGCCCTGGCTGCTTGCACACATAGCAGACACTGGTGTTCTTCTTAGGACACTCCAGGATTTTATGATCCAGCGCTGCAAAAGTAACACTTGTTTTGCAATTGTGGACAAAACTTTGGATAATGCTTCCCTCGGCATTTCCAGCATGTGACATCTACCTTGGTCACTTCCCTCTGATTGCTTCCACTTCCTTTGAAACTTCCAAAGTTCTTAAACCTCTTATTTTGAACCCAGAACTCGGTCCTTCATAAGGCTTCCTTCCAAATACAAACTTTTCTTTTCCAAAGCTTTTGTTTTCATCTTTTTGGCTCCTTCCATAATTCGAGCCTTTTCCACTAACTCCTTAAAACTTCTGATATCAAGTTCAACCAAACGAATCCTTAGGTTCTCATCTAATCCAATCGAGAAAACTTGTCTCTTTAACTCCTCGCTGTGCTTATAGGATTTAGGAGCATATTGTAATAAGCAACTGAACTCGGTTTCATACTGCTCGATGGTTCTCCTCCTTTGAGAAATATGCAAGAAGTCAGCACTATACTGAACTCTAAGGCTCCCTGGAAAATAGTTCTCCAAGAACGCTTCTCGAAACATATCCCAAGTAACTGGAGCAGGCAATTCTCGCTTCTTCGATTCCTACCATATTCGGGCATTAAATTTCAACAGGAAAGTCCCATAACTGACTCTTAAATGGTGGGGTAGCTCATAAGCATCAAACGATCTCTTAACTTGGGCCAACCAGTCTTCGACCTCATCTGGTTTTCTAAAGGCTCCATCGAAGTAGCTGTTACTTTTGATGAAGTTGACAAGCACGTTTCGGTATGATCTCGGCAGTGGTGATGGCGGAAATGGCGCGACATGCGACTGTTCGCCGGGTGCTTCTACCATAGCTTTAGGAGCATTCTAAGGTGGAGCAAGGGCTGGATTATATTGATTTTGTTGCTGAATCAAAATAGTCAACAACTGGTTCATCTGTCTAAGGGCAGCAGCAAAGTCATTTTGCTAGTTCGGGGTAAGAGCAGGGTTATTCTTCGATTGGTTTTGCGGGAGTACTCCTTGTTCAGCTAGTACGTTGTTGGAATCTCTTTGTTCTCTATTCCAACGTCTTCTTGGACAGCTATTTAATCGTTTAGATTTTAGTTTTCTACTATACGCTCTATACTAACGTTTACAGAAATCACGGAAAACTCAAATATAAAGACCAAAAATGAAAATACAAAACTTATGGAAATAAAATCATAGAATATTAACAAAACTTAATAAGAAATCAAGAAATTCAAATACTCATTACAAAGAAATCACAAGGTAAGAAATCAAACTCAGGAATTTTACTCACAAAAAGAAATAATATAAATGCGATAAAAACAAAAGAAATGAATCACATTATTAAGAAATCATTAGGTCACTTGTTGTCCTTTAAACACACCTAACTACATCTTTTAATTAGTTGTGATTTCATATTAAGGCGTTATGTCTTGGGTGAAAGCGGCACTTTCTTCTCATCGTGGTTCCTTATTCTTTTCTCGATCCTTCCGTTGAGATTTGAGGAAAATCCGGGGTTGGTTCGCCTTCTTCCCACTTCTAATTTCTTGAAAGAATAGCCTTGCCTTCAATCCTTTGATGGCACTTATGAGACTTGTTTCCGACATTACCTAAGGTGGGTTGTATAGTCTTTTATGTAAGCATATTTTCTTTTAGTTCTATTATCAAAAAGCAGGTTTAACTCTGTTTTCTTACTAGCTACAACTTACAAGGGTTGTGTTTTCTTAAGGGTTAAAACGGTTTGGAAATCCACCTATTCTTCTTAAGGGTATAAACTAGTTCTAGGGCCATCCACATATCATAGTATGGTCATAAAACATGTGGTCTCCTATATATCCCCACTTCCTATGATTCTACGATTTTTCCTAAAACTCTTATAGCTTAATCTTAAACTTATCCTATCTTTAAGACTTCTACTTCTAAACTTATTGTTTCTTTCCCTAATCTTGATGCTCTGATACCAACTTAAACTGTCACGCCCCAACGGGTATCCTAAACGTGACAACCCGTCGTATACAATATTAAAACTTAAGAATGACTAGCTCAGTCACTCGAAAGCTTCTATATTGGCACAAGGCGTACATTCACATCAAAGGGAGACAGGTGGAGTAATGCATTTTAAGATATTGGCAGTGGAACATACAAAACAACACTTCATATATTTCATTGAAATATAAAGTCTTACAACTTCTAAGGGACATTCCCCTGATAATTTCCATAACAACATGGTCTTACTAAGATAAATAACTAAAGCTAGAAGATTTTAGAAGAAATCTACTCTAAGAATTCAAAACAGAGTTCCTCCAAAAGCTTCCCAAAATAAAGATTCTACCCGAATGATCAAGATGGTCTCAGGTACAAAATGACAATCCTGCAATATCAAAAGTCTATTGGGGTATAAGTATAACTAGCTTAGTGAGATATTCCTTATGTAAAAGACTTCCTCAATGTTATGATCCACAATTTAAGCCACGGGTATACCTGTTTCATCAAAATCTATAGGGGTATAAGCTACAACTAGCTTAGTGAGATATTCCTTTTCATTCACACTATATATTCAAACAAGTTTATTTAGATTTTCACTCACATGCTATGCAAGCAATGCAACAATCACATGATTACGCAAATATATATAGTTATCCAGAAACCATATATAGAACGGATTTACCCCTCCGTATCAAAGGTTAGGGAATCGGGGTTGAAGGTCCTCGACCCTCTACTGCTAGTCCCCAGGTCCTCACCCATAGCGTTCGGTTGGCTCAGCTCCGAACCTAGAGTCGCTTTCCCTAAGCGATTTGGATTCTCCAGAAAGGAACATGGCCCGTGGCACCGCACGATCATAGCCAATCCAACTCTACGCATAGGAGTAGCAGCCTTCCGAAAAGATATGACTCGATGGATGCTATGCGTGAGCGTTTTAGTTTTCTTAAGCCAAACCTTATTAAGGTTTATTAAGGGCGATCAATCAATTTATCAAACAATAAACAGTCATACAAGTAAGTAAACAAAAATTATTTAAGTAAGCAGTTTAATGTTGCGATATTCTTAATTCTCATTTCATACATGAACATAGAATCACATATACATAATCCCGAATTCCCCAAATATGTCCATTTTTATCTTTTCTTATTATACTAATGCCACTACTTTACAAGCACAAGCAAGGTAACGAAATTAGGACGAATAACTCACTCGTCCATTTTGCGATCTTCTTAGTCGTAGTAATCTCGGGTAGGGTAATCTCGTATCTTTTGCCACCTAGACAAAAGAAATACCCGGGATAAGTCTTTCATGAAATTTCTATTCTTGGAGATTCTAATCTTTTCTTAAAATCACGGTAAAATCATATAAGAGGAAATTCCAACTTAAAATGGCCATAACTTTGCTCATTTTAACTCGGAATTTCGCATATAATATATCGTTTTCTACCTATTCGAAAAGATCTATCCATTTATAAGGTTATCTTTGTCATAAAAGGTCATTTGGGTTCTGAAAACGTCAGGTACAAATTTAAAACGAATTTTCTAAACTTTTGTAAAAATTCATTTCTAACTCAACTCCTTTTTAAAGAAAATCCTTTTGTAACATATAAGTATATAAATATATATTCGATAAACACTTTTGAATATATAGGTAAGCTCACTTTGTATGCAAAAATCCTAATGGTAATGTCTCAACAATTTATTTCATAAAACAATTCATTTAAATTTTGACTTCGAAAATTTCTTTTCAAGTATTTAAAGAAACTTTATATTTTTCTAGGTTATTATAAATGAGTATATCTTATTTTATTTTCTTCATTCTTTTCCATGGACAATTAAATCTTCTTTTAACCTTAGTTTTTCATAAATTTCACTCCTAGTGATAAAAGATCAATTTTATCAAAAGTATATTAAGTTGATGAAAAACCCTTTTTCATAATTTTGTATTTAGGATAATTTTAGAAAATGAGTCTTGTCTTCTTATGTTCATTTCTAAAATATAAGCTTTTGCTTTCTAAAACTTGTTTTTTCATTTCTTTTGAAAAGGATTATTTTTATATAAAATCATTTGTTTCTAATCTTATTTACATTCTTTGAAATTAGTTTCTCTTTTAGGAATTTGAAAATCATTGTTTTTCCTAAATGGGTTTTAACTTCATAGATTAAATTCATCTTATCTTTGAAAACGTTTGTTTCCTTAGTTTTGTTATGAAGTTAAGAGAGTTTAAATCTTAAGCTTTTGTAAACTATTTTACTAAAACTTAGGTTACCGCATTATTCAAGAAAATATTTATTCCTTATGTTTCCTTAGTAAACTATCTTTGTTATTTAGAAAAACTTTGAGAAAAATTGTATTACTTTAGTCTTATGTTGTTGATAATAACTTCTTTATTTTTTGACAAATCACATAATAGAAAATCTAGTTTTGAGTTCCTTTAATAAAATGAAATTCTACTTTAGATTAGTTGAGACATTAACATTATGTAGATACAAGTATCATGAGCATATAAAATAATAAGAACATAAGAAAATACTAGTAACAAATAATAAGCAAGAAAATAAATATCAAGTATTGGAACCTTAGCTTCATCAAGGTATCCTGGTCAAGTATTGGAGCCTTAACTTCATCAAGGCATCTCGGACTAAGAATGGACTAGTCCCGTAAGAAAATAAATAAAAGATTGTTTGACTTGATATCGACAAGTCTAAGACTAGAAAGACTTTCTTAATAATAACATGAAATAAATAAATTGCATAACTTGAAAGTAAATAAATAACAAATGAGCTTATATGCTCTAAATATATAATATACATATATATATAAATATTTTATAAGCAAGTTATAGCAAAAGATCAAATATAAACAAGTAATAAATACAAAGTATATATATGCATGAAAGTAGTTCCATGAACAAGAACCAAACATGATCTTAATGTAGTTTTCTTTAGTTTTTCAATCTAAGAAACAACATCAAAATCATATAAAGTTACTTGACATAGGAAGAATAAAACATGAGTTCTTCATTACCTAAATGGGTAAGAAGAAAGAATTGTTTTGTTGAAGGCTTTTGTTTTAGAAATGGTTTTTGGAAATAAGAAGTTTTGGTAGAGAGGTTTTCTTCTTACAAGAAGAGAGTACTTGTAAGAGATGGAGAGAGTGTTTAGAGAGAATTTTTGCACAAATTCTCTACTTTGAGAAAGGTGTGAAGAAATGAGAAGAGGAGATGTGGTATTTATAGAATTTTGTGGAGGGAATTAAGAGGTAATTAAATAAAAGAAATAAATTAAAATAGAGAAAGAGGAGGTTTTGGTAGTGTAGGGTCCTTTTGTACAATTTTCAATTAATTTGTGTAAGAAGAAGTGATATTTTGTAAGAAAGATATGAGTATATTTATATGGGAAAGAAAATATGAACAGTGTGAATTATGTCATTTGTAAGAGTGATTAGAAATAAAGTAGAGAGAGTGAATAGTATGAAATAGTGTACTAATGTACTTTAAATAGTGTAGAAGATAAATTAATTACCGGTAGTAAGTAAAATACGAATAAAACCGTTATATCGGATATTTTTAGTTACCGAAAAATTCTAAAACTGATATTTTTGGAATCCTTATATTTTTACGAGTCTATTGGTATAAACGGAATATTTTTAATATTCCGAGCTCCGGGACATGCTTTTCGAGCACTGATCCCGTTTGAGTCCGAAGGACACTTGAAATTCGCGAATATGATATTTTTATGTTACCCTATAATATTACGAACTATTTTAAGCTATTGGCTTAATTTCTTTTCTAGGGTTTGAAAACACGGGATTGCCGGATCTTAAACACTAGGGTTCGTTATAGGCTTCGTTGACCTTGGGGTTCCTGGTTTGATTTCCGGTTTCGTCGAGATGTTCGTAAAATCGTATAATTTTCGAGTTTTAATTGTTTTATATTTTAGCTCGATGTCTATATTTTCTTATTTTATTTGATTATTTAATATTTTTAGTTCTCGGGATCGTTTGACCGAGTCTAGGTTATGAGTTGACTCAGTTTATCTTTTGGCGAAAATTGAAATTTGATTCTTTAATTTATCGAGGGTTTTAAGATTTTGTTGTTGATTGTTACTTGGATATATTATCTTGATTTGCATGTTAGGAAACGGTTAGGTGATTTGATTGATGTACGAATGTTGTTTCAACCGATAGTTGGATTTTTCCATTTTGTTCTTGAGGGTTCCCTATTTCTCAAATTAAGAAATCTCGTTTTTTATCTTTATTTAGAATTAGGTTTTAACTTGGTTTTCGTTTTAGGGTTTCGTTTCTGGTGTTTGTCTTGATTTAGAATTTGGTTTTAACTTGAGTCGATTTTTGGGATTTAAATTTTAAACTTTTAGAATTATTTTCTATGAATTATGAAAATTTTTGGGTTTACAACCTACTACTAGTCTCCGAGCTTTCCTTACCCAAAGCGATCGATCCGGCTCGGCTAAAACTTAAGGTTGTATTCCCCGAATGTTTTAAATCCTCAAGATGTAGCTAGGCGGCTTACCTTTTCGGTCCCATGCTGAGGAGTAGTAGCAAAAATGCGAAATGATATTCTAAATAATATGCATGAGCAATTTAGTTTAAAGGAATTTTCAATCCAGCATTAATTCATTTAAAGCGATCAAACAATAATTGTACACATAGCAATACATACATAGAAACAATTATATCAATCATAGATCGAGTTCCAATATACTTATCGTTCATTGATCTCACATAACAATTCACATACATAATTCCCATGATAACTCGCATGCATATCAATTTTATATTTTCCTAACATTTAGTGCTCTATTCTACAAGCACATGCGTGAATACATAAACGTAAAGGAAACTCACTCGTCCATAGCGATCTTCTATAAGTCGAAGTAATCCTCGGGGAAGAGAAGATCTTGGTCCTCGATACCTAAACAAAAGAAATACTCGAAATGAGTATTTCATCCAAGATTTGTAAACCCCTAAAATTTTTGGTTAATTTTGAGCTTGATCTTAGAATGAAAAGTCAACCGAAACCCTAAAGGTTAACAAAAGTTTAGTACAAACCCTAGATTTTAGATCTGGCATTCTCGTTTTCTTTATCCCTAAAAACGAAGTTAGAATAATTAGTGATAATAATTCATAATAGCTTTAGGTTATATAAAAATATTAGATTTACGAAATCCGAGTGTCATTCGGACTCAAATGATCAATGCTCGAAAATCGTGTCCCGAAGCCCGAAATAATAAAAATATTCCAATAACATCAATAGGACCGATTTAATATAAGGATTTCAAGAATATCATTTTCATAATTTTTCGGTAACTAAAATATTAGATATCGCAATTATATGCGTATTTTCTTACTATCAATACTTAAATTGTCATGTCTACTTTACATTACACTATTTACTACTATTCTACACTATTTATTTATCTCTACTTTTTCTTACAACCTACTCTTACAAACCATACCTTTATTTTCTTACAATTTTTATTTTCAATACAACTTCACATCTTTCATATCTTACTTTTCATTAACAAAATACAAAAAAATAAAATCATCTCTCTCTCTACACTCCCTGTAGCGCCGGCCATGTCCCCTCTCCCTCCTCAATTTGTTTCAATTTTTATTTATTCAATTAACACAATTTTTCTCCCACATTTTCCTATAAATACCCCATCTTCCTTCCTCTTCTTTCATACCTTCTATACACTAAAGATACTCTCTCAAATTCTCTACAAGAATTCTCTCCTAAAAGTTTTCTCAAGTTTAGTTCTTTAGGTAATATTTCTTCAAGTTGTTTTTTATGGTCATTTACTTAGTATGAGCTTAGTGTATGTTTTCTAAACCATGAAGGTTAAAGAAAGCAACAATAAGTTCATACTTTGTTTTTGTTCATGAATCAAATTTCTTTTATGTTGCTTTTATGTATATAATTATCTAAATATATCTATGTAGCTATATATATATATATATATATCTCTTTTAGAACATATAACTCATTTGTTTTGTAATTTATTTACTTTCCTTGCAATTTATTTACTTTCATGTTGTTTTTAATACTAGTCTTTCTAGTCTTAGACTTGTTATCATCAAGTCAAAATATTTTTTTTCTTTTTAGGACTAGTCTTTGTAAGCCCTGAAAAATTTCAGTAAATAATTCCAAGATGAACTTCGAAAATAAACCCTAAAAATCACTCCAAATTAAAACTGAATTTCGATAAGTCCTAAATCACGAACAAATCTAGAAATTTCTTAATCTTGAGAAAATAAAAATCCTTAAAAACAAAATAAGAACTCAACAAACTCCAATTCCAAAACCACTACGTACGACAAATTCTATACATAACTCCGACTTATAAACGGGTAATATAGAACCCAAAATCAAATTATTAAAAAGTAAATAACAATTAACTTTCGGGAATGAAACCCAATTCAAGAATTCCGAAAACACTAAAAGATATTAAATACTTACAAAAATGAAATGTAAAATAGATTTCTCAAATTAAATATGTTGTATAAACATAAAATATCAATTTCCATTTTGGCAAGAATCTAAACCGGAAAAAAATCACCTGGAAACCCTAAGTGGAATGCAATAGCTTAAGTCTGGCAATCTAACACCCTTAACCCTAGAGACCGAGAGGTAGTTTAAATATGTAGAATAGCTCGTAGTAACATAAATTTATTAAAAAAAATCAGATTGGTAAATTTTGACCTATTTTGAACCCGTTTGATACAGACTTCGAAAAGCGTATCCCGGGGCTCGAGATATCAAAAATATACCATTAATACCGTTAGACTCGTAATTCCACAAGATTTCTAAATAATCAGCTATATAATTTTTTCGGCTTATAAAAGTTACAGTTATAATTTTTTTTATCGTATTTTCATTTCTACCGGTAATTGATTAGTCTTTTGCACTATTCATTTTATTTCATTACACAATTTTATTATTTTTATAATGTATACCCCGGGTTTTCCTAGTAATCGAGTAAACTTCGGAAACTGGAAAATGAAACCTTAAACCGGTTTAGTTCAAGCTTTGTGAGAAAGACTTAGAAACCCTATATCCGGCTTTTCTTCGGTTTTATATCAAAAAAATTTTTATAAAAAAATTTAATATGGAATATTGTTTCAAAGTATTGTAAACCCCGGTTTTTCAAGTAACCAAGATAACTCAAGAACCGGAAACCAAAACCCTAAACCGAAATAGCTTAAGACTGGAGTGAGAAATAGGAACCTTAAATCCGGTTTTTCCTCGATTTCCAATTAAGAAAATTTTATAAGAAAATTTAAATTTGAATATAGTTCTTGATTCTATTTCAAACCAAGAAAAGATCAAATTTTAACAAAATTTCAATTCCGGGTCATCCCGAGACCCATTACAGAAAAGCGAGCCCTGAAACTAGAATTTCAAAAATTTGCTTGTGAATCCTCATTAGAATCGAAATAAAATAAGGATTTCAAAAATATAAATTTCATAATTTTTCGGCTTACAAAAAATACAGTTATAACCTTCTTATTCGTATTTTTCTCTACCGGTAATTAAGTTGTCTTGATTACTATTCACTACTATTCACAAGTACAACCTATGACTACTCATTTGTACACCCTATTCTTACAACTACTCAATTCCATTTTCCTTTCCAAGGACTTTTGTTTCCAAATAATTATTACAAGTTATGTCACTTTATGTACATCCATCAAAACAAATCAATCAAAACAAGTTAATCAAAAATCAAATCCCCCCTTTTTCTCATGCATTGGCCGGCGTGAAAACACTACACCCCCCCCCCCCCCCCAATGAAGCTCCATTGTACAATTTTTTTAAAAGTATTTTAGTCCCATTTAACCTATTCTCATTTTATATATAAACTACATTTTCTCTCTTTCCTCATTCTTTCATTTTCAAGCTTTCTAAAAGGTAAAGGAAGCTCTCATTCCTCTCTTTTTTTTCCCCTATGCCGTGAGCTTTATGGCCTCCCACACACACACACACAACTGTTTCTTTTTCTTTTATCTCCTATTTTACTCTAAGTAAATGAACTTTTACTCCTTCTACTCATAGATCTTTGAAATAGCTAGGTTATTCTTGGATATTTCCAACTAAATGTTCCCATGATCTCTTGATAGGGACAAGAAAATATCAAAACAGAATACCAAACCATCAATAGTAGATCTTGTATTTCAAGGAGCTTTCATGCCATAAGCTTTATGATTTTTCATCACAAAGGTGTTTGAACAAAATATATTTATAAAAATGTAGTTTTTAAGTTTTCAAAACCTATTTAAGCACTTGATATAGTAGATCTACCATTTCACTACTCATATTCATATAGGCATTTAAGATCTCATCATTGTTTTGAGTTATGTGCATTAATGGTCTTTAATGCTTTTGTCCTTAGTAAATAACCTTCATAGTATATAGATCTATAGGTAGATGAGTTAATAATACCAAAAAGGAAAACACTTTTCAAGAAATGAGTTAGTGTAAATTCGGATGACTTGGGAACCCTAGTTAAAAACCTTTTAACCAACTTCTAAACATGTGTTTTACAAGAAAAATGAAGCCTATAGGTGATAGATAATGTTTGGTAATATTTTTCATGAGTTTAAATGAGTTTACTAAAGAAAATATTTAAAAACAAGATGAAGTCTAATAGGATTTTGATTGAAAGTCTTGAAAACCAAATTCGTAATAATGGTAATGGTTAGAAAACACTAGTTTTCCAACTTCAAAAATAGTATTTTCTTAAATAAATGAAGTCTTTAGGGTATAGTAAAACAAATACTTAAAGTTCTAAGTATAATTGCATTTTTCTTAAAAGAATCAATTTGAAAATGAAGTTTTTCTAAATTCGGATTTTTGGAACCATCCTAGTATAAGAGCCACTTAAAGGTTTACGAATGAAGATTTTATTAAAGAAATAAAGGCCTTAGATATAGTTAATATAAGATCAATTTCTTTAAAATAAATAGGATTTTCCTAAGAAAAATCCTTAGAATAAGTAGATGTGACCAAATGTACAAAGTTAATTATTAAACAATGGCATGACATAGTGTCTTAAGACAAAGTTTAATTAAATTCTTTAAATCTAAAAATTTTATAAGAACTTAGACTCATTAGAGTTCATATCATGACATTCATGATAGGGAAAATCATTCTCATGGAATTTAGTTTCATTTTGTACTTAGGAATCTCAAGTGCATTCAGAAAACCGCATTTTGAGATCAACATAACCACTGTACAGATCTGATCCCTCATTTCTGAGGCTTAGATATTTTCAAAACTTGATTTAAACTCCATATTTAGAAAGCTATTCGGAAGTAGATAGAAATTGATATAAAATTTGCGAAATTCCGACTTAAAACGACCAAGTTATGGCCATTTTAAATCAGGACTTCGAAAATGACGTAAATTTCGATTTCACTAAGTTTTCTTAGAGTTTTAGTATCCTAAGATGGTAGAATACTTATTAGGGTATTACTTGTGTGAATAGGTGAAACCGAGGACGTTGAATCTTTACCTCCGGATTATTATTACTAGAAAGCCGACGAACCTATGGCGGAGTGATTTTTCTCCTTGTTTTGTTACCTTGATTGTGTTTGTAGTTAGTTGCATTAGAATTATAGGAACAAGATAAAAATTGATATGAATGGGGATGAGATATATGATGAGGATGTGATGAATGTATGCCAAAGAATACTAAAGCATATCAAACCACAATTTAATTAGATAACTGCACTTTTATTATTTCTATTATGTGTATGATATTGGATGGTCACCCTAAAGAACATATAAACATTTTAACCTAAGCAAAAATTAAATTGATCATGCATCGCATCGACATATTGCATTTGGTAGCATGCTATTCCTACGCAGGTCGATTGGTATGGTCCGTTGATGCCTTGTTTGGATAAAAGCCCGTGCCAAGCTCATTCAGGGTACTAAGGCGCATGGTGGATGCATTCTTGGATAGCCTAGCCGCGATCGAGTGCTAAGACCAGGGCTTGGGACTAGATGCGGTCGTGTAGACTCAATACCATTCTTAACCCAAGATACAGAGGGCAAAATCCATTCTGTGTGTGGGTTTCGGATACCCATGCATAATTGATTGCTCACGTGTTTGTTCATGCATAGCATATGATTAATTAATACTTTCTTGTTATGGTACAGAATTAAGGGAATTCTCAGTAAGCTAGTGTAGCTTATACCCCAATAGTTGTTTAAATGAGCAGGTTATTCCATGAATGCTAAGTGAGGACCGAGATGGTTGAAGCCGAGAATGATTTCGGGATTCCGGCAAGATATAAGAATGCTTGAAGTTTTTGGCTAAGCTTTACGATTTGCTTTGTAATAGCTTTATGTAGTGAAGTCTTGGGATGAATGTAGTTGAAGTTTGATGAACTGTATTTTGAAGTATATGGTTTTGTATTTGGAGTATAGTGGATTGTATTTCCTTTACATTGTTACTCAATTGTATCAACATAAAACGTATCATTCCGATGTGTCTCCTTTATGTGTTAGACGCCTTGTACATAGTATGAAAGCCTTCGCGTGACTAAGGTGGTCATTCTTAGGCTTTAATATTGTGTACGGCGGACTGCCACGTTTAGGGTACCCTTCGGGGCGTGACAGTCTTTTTTTAGTCCCGGGATACCTGATAAAGCTAAAGTTCTAATACTTAATTTATTTCTGTACTAGCTTACTTCTTTAAGTTATTATGTTTCCTTATGTTTTCATAACTTTATGATTCTATTCATGCATGAACATAATGATTTTTGTCTCAATAAAATAAATAAGGAGTTTTCTTAAAATAGAAATTTTTCTCTAAAACTAAAAGTAGGAAGTAATTTTCATAAAAACCAAGGATTTTACCTTAACAAACTTTCTAAGAAATTTAGAAGAGTTCATAGAAAATTTTACAATACATACATAACATGGAAGAAATTCTTAAGTAAAACAAAAGCTTTAGTAAACTCCACTTTTCATCACTACTAGTTTGACAAACAAGAAATTCCTTCATGAAAAAAGAATAATCTTAAAAATAAGGAAATTATTTCTATGAAGATAGAATTGTTGTTATTTTCAAAAAGTATTAGAAACTAAGAAAATAAAATCGTTCTTTGAAAATTTAAAGGACTAAGGAAATGAAATTTACTCATAACTTGAAATATTCTCTAGCAAAAATAAGAGGAATTTTCAAAAGTTCCACTTTTCTTTAGAAGACTTTACTTTTACAAAAATCTATGGTTTGAGACAACTTCATTAATTTCATACATTTGATATGAGTCAATAAATATATGTAAATACATTTCAAAGGTCTTACAAACTATTATAATATTATCTCTTTGATATGAGTTTTTGCTAAAAGAAGGAATTCAAGTTTTGTGAAAATTCGTGATGAATCTGATCACCAATATTTCGGAACTCAAATGACTTAGTTTGATGAAAATAATTTTAGAATTGAAGAGATGTTTTCGAATGGGTAGAAAACGGTATATATGCACAATTCCGAGTTCAAAATGACCAAGTTATGACCATTTTAAGATATAATTTCTCTCCATACGAATTTTAACGATCTTATAACATAGATCCATAATCACCGCTTGATATCACCTGCCAAGAGTCATAGTCATTAGCTTTGATGTAAGTGGACATATGTATTTTCCAATAAGCAAAATTTGTACCATCAAAGAAAGGCTTTGTTAATTGCAATGTTATTATCAACCATTTTCCAAAAGATCACTCAATTAAATAAGTGACAACTGCTCTGATACCAATAGTTGGTCCCAAAAGAATAACTATAATCCCCTAAATTTTAGATAACCTGAAATGATAATTAATAAATCATAACATAGAATCTTGAAGAACTTCGAGAAAAAGTCATAAAGACCACTCCCGATTTTTCGTGATTTAATAACATTAAATATAAACAAATTCTATTATAATTAGAAGGATTCGAATCCTTATAGATAAAATTTTAAGGCACAAAATAAATTCCATAATCATGACTAATTAATAATCAAGATAAATAAATTTCTAGGCAATAAAAGACAATATTTCGCAACATAAAAAATTCTACAAGTGATTATAAATAGCCTTAGATTACACATATAAGAAGAAACAATTAATTTTAAAAGCCTATTGGTTAGAAAACGATAATTTAGAAAAGGATCACTAAAGTTCAAAAATATATGATAGGATTAAAAGAAAATCAATATTTATAAATCTAGACCTTAGATAAAATATATATGTGCATATACAAGATATATACTAAAGAAATATTTTCAAAAAGAATATAACAATAATAATATGATTAACATATAAATATGATAGTAAATTAGAATCCTAAATATATGATAGGTATTGGATTTAAGACCCGATTAGACCTTAGTTAGAAACTTTAGAGTATTGTGAACCTATTTATGATCTAAAAACCTTAAGAATCTAAATAAAAATGCATTAAAAAGACACCAAAGATAGATTTTGTAATCTAAGTTAAGAACCAGGAATAAAGTATATATGTATAAATAAATAAATGGCTTTAAATTTTAAATGCATTAAAAAGCTAATAATTCATGGTATGTGTATAATAAGAATAACCTATTAAAGATAAAACATTAGGGATATAAATACCAATGAAGAGCTATAAACAGACCTACAATTAATTATTTAGACTTCAATAAAAATTTAGACCATACCATAATTTTAGTTAGAAAATTTAGAGTCTATAGATACCAATCTTATATTTTGACCTATCGGACCCTAAAACCTTAATCGCGTAGAACAAAACTTTAGAAATACTAAATCGCGTAAATTTTAAACTCAAAATTTGAAACTCAACAATATTTTAAAAATATTTTAGGACCTTAAATAAATTGTTGGAAATAAATTCTCATATAACTAACATAAATATATGCATAGGAGAAATTTTTGATGAAATTAGCTAGATATTTGAATTTATTAATATTTTCTCAAATGTTGTTGCAAGTCATGGTGAAAATTGGAAACACTTGGCCAGCCCAAAATTGCTCCAAGTCTCTCCACCGTATGTAGCTAACTTGAGGGAGTAGTGAATGGTCCATAAAGAATACACATCACTAACAAATTACTTAGGCCCAATTCCACCATGAAGCCTTGTTTAAGTAGTAGCTTACACATGAGGTTAGAATTTAAACACTTAACTAGCCTAAATTTGCTACAAGTCTCTCCACCATGTAAGCTAGCTTAAGAGAGTATAAAAGAGTACATGAGGTCAATTTTAAGACACATCAACCAATGAAAATGCACCAAATAAAAACCCCTAATTAATGCAAACTTGTTGAATTACTTAAAGGGACTTGTAAAACCGGTAAACAAAGATTTCTCTTCCTCTTTCGTAAAAGAACTACAACAAAATAATTTATTAAATAAAATAAATAATGAAAGCCTAAACTAGTCAAACCTTCCTACAGAAGTCTTCTCAACCCTTCATCCATAAGTTATTTAAAACCTTCCTTCATAAGTTATTTTGACTCTATAAATAATAGACAAACCAACAAGTAAGTTCTCCTTCCAAAAACTTAAACCGTGAAACACACACATACACCATTAAATTTACAACTTAAATTCTTCTAACACCATATGCCCATATCTTGAACTTCCATCAAAAAATACAAACCATCAAATTTGTCTTCTCTCTTGCAACTCCACCAAAATTAACATCAACAACTCAACAATCAACAAGACAAGGGTCTTGGTTTATATAGGAAGGAGAATTTATCATCTTCCTCTCTAGACCATCAAGGTAATGTCTAACCCATTTTATAACTTACATCTTGTTTATGTATAAAATTTGGAAAATGAAAGCATAAGGTTATCATAGAAATTCTCCATATGTAATCTCTTTAAAATTTTGTTGGTAGTAACATGAATAAGAATAGCATGTGATGATCAATTTAACTAAGTTAAAATACTATATCTAGTAAAGAAAACTATGAAGAAATTAAACTTATGCTTTAGAAAACCTAGGCCCTAATTTTCAATCACTATAAGACCGTGACTCTAAAAACCTATTCATGATTTAATTTAGTTCAAAGGAATTAGTAGAATATTCCTATAATGCTCTCTAGATAATAAAACTCAACCAACATAAACCCTAAGATGTCTATAAATATATATATATATATTAAGCATATGATGCATGAAATTATAATAAAGAAACTTGTCATTAGGTATATTAAAAGTATGATAACAATGAAGGATTTTTGAAGGAGTTTAGAATTAAATTTGAGAGATAAATATAATTTGGAATACAAAATAATACTTAGATGAATTTAAAAGATCATTGGAACCATATATTAATAATTGAAATTTAGATAAGATCCTCTAAATAATAGAAATTCTAACCTACATAAACAAATAGGGTTGACAAAGTAAACAATAAAAGAAAATTTGTATCACTAAAGATATTAATGGACAATATAAATTAAAACAATAAAACTCATTACCAATGATAAAAGCTTAATAATGACAATAGGAAAGAAATATATATATATATATATATATAGGAAAGTCTTACACCAACTATAGGAATATATAAGAGTAGGAGGAATATAAATTAACAAGTAAATAAGTTGAGTAACTAGCTATAAATGCAAAACAAGCTTTTAACACCTATTTATACAACAAAATATAAGTTAAAATAAGTAATATAAGCCTACTTAAATATTTTACACTAAAAACATGCATTTAAAATTATTTAGGTCACTTTTTAGTAAGAAATAATTATCTATACAATTTTGTAAAAATATAATGTATTTCGTAAACTTAAAAAAATGACTGATTATAGGCTATATCGAATAAAATAATAAAGCATTATAAACATTAGAGATTCAAAAAAAATATAAGATCCTTAAGGATGTAACAAAATTGAGTTATTAGAAAGCTTCTATAACAAATTTTAGAATTAGTAAAATCACTTAACTCACTTAATAATTTAAAAATAAGTAATTGATGTCTAAAAAAAAAAGTAGCTATGTCTAAAATATAAAACAAAGTATATAGAAAAACAAATAAGCTTGACAAACAAAGTAAATAATAATTAATAACTGATAAGATCATATTTTATACAAATCTTGATGATCAAAAGAGCTAGAATGGATATTTGTTTTGATTGAATTTTATGTTTCAGGACTAATTTTGGATAAAGAAATCAAAAAAGGAAAATTTGAATCGAAAATAGGAAAAATTGAAGTCAAGGCCGGCAATTCAACATTCAAAGCCGTCGGCATTCAGACGGCTTACATCCAAGGCCGTTGCAGCACTGCCAGCTTTGCCGAGCATAAGTTTCAACACTCAAAGTCGCCTCAAAGCTGCCGGCGTAGAAGATGAAAAAGCCAGCGTACTTGAAGGCCGGCAGCCCAGAATTGAAACATCACCAGCTTTGAAGGAGTTACATATAACCGGCACTTAAGCCGCCGGCTTTGAGGCAGCGTACATCATAGATCTGAAGAGACATGAAGATATCAAACGCTTGAAGGAAATTGAAGAGACAAATCTGTTGGAGTGTCTACGCCGGTGTCTAAGCTGCCGGCTTAGGGACAGCGTTCGAGCAAAATTGATGCAACACTTCATTTCTGAGCACATACTATAAACCCCGGAAATTCTCAGTAGCTAGGAAACCCGGGAATTGGAAGC
>JAMXBD010004459.1:0-61251 GCA_024138025.1 Combretum micranthum
ATAGAGACTGGAGACTATGGGCAAGTGAGTTCACTATCTTTAAATTATATGCTTATGGATGTACTTGTAATGACAGTAGCATTAGCTTTAGAGTAAGATAAAATTGGATTGAGTATGTAAATTTTATTTGGGTGAATCGATGATAAGAATATCGAAATGGGATCGTTGTAAATATTTGTATGATTTAGTATAGTATTGGAGCGTTTGCAATATCTATGATCACCCCTAAATTGTAAATTAATATGCCATTAACTTATAATCAAATTGACCATGCATACCATATGTAAGTCACATTGCATTTGTTATTATACCTTTGTGGGAAAAAGGCATAATAGCTAGACAACGAGGGACCTGTAAACTCGATTGTTGGCGTAATGGCCAGAATTGAAAATATGTGTAGGTGGGCACCTGTATCAACCACAATATAAATGAGAAAAATTGAAATCTATAGTCGTATGGGCCTAAAACACCTAACCCCGAATGGAGGGTGCAAATCCATCAACATAAGACTTCCGAACGATCTTATGTATTGTATGCTTACATGCTTGTGCATTTCATATGGTTGTTAATATAACTTGTCTGATATATATTACTTATTGAGCATTTAATTTTGGAAGTGAAACTCACTAAGCTAGCGTAGCTTATACCCCTATAGTTTCTTTACAATGCAGTTCCCGTACATATGGCTACGTCCCGGACCTGGCTAAATCAGCAATGCGAAATTAGGAGTTATCTCCTTAGAAGTTACAATTGGTTTTGTATAGTCTTTAGTAGTAAACTTAAAACGATTGAGTTTTACCTAAAAGATAATACCTAGACTCATGTATAGCAAGGGAATGCCCTTAATGCTTTGTAACTGATCCTGAGATATCTGTGGTTTATATTTTTATGCTTATCCTATCAAATTGAACTATCTATCTCCAATTGTTATGTATTCTATTGTCGTAAGAGAACACTTTGCATACTAACACAAGACTTCTGAATGATTGTGGTAGTGATTCTTAAGTTTCGTTTAGCATGCGGTGGACTGTTATGTTTAGGGTACCCTTTGGGGCATGATAATCCCATATCGCAAAAATTTAAAGCCGAAGCTTACACCGCCCGTGTAGAATATATAAGCCACCAGCCTTCGAGATATAAGCTGCTAGCTTATATGTAATTCGTGAATGTTTTAATTTTGTCTTTTTGTTTACCTTTAGTTATTATTATTAATAGGGTCATTTATTATATTTATTTTTAGGTCTTTTAAGTTTCCTTAGTTATTATTATATATAGGAATTTTGTTTAGTTTTACAAATAGAACATATATGATATTTTCTCTATGAGAGTTCCTCCTTTGTGATAGTATTGTGTGAGTTCTTGTGATAAGAACTTAGGATTGCAAATCTTTGCAATTGTTTATGAATTGAGAGATATTGAAATTTCCTTTATTCATTTTCTATTGATTGAATATTTGATTCCTTTGACACAGTAATCTGTTTTGTAATTCGAGAGTCATATCAAATTGCAATTCTATTGGGAACCAGTTTATCTTTTTGATTCGTATTTCGATTCACCATTTTATCCATATCCTTTAGATTTTTCAGAGCTATATATTTAGAAAACCCTAAAAAGACGAAGAACCCTGATCTATGAAGCGAGGAATTTCCAACCCCCTCATATCTATATCATAAACAATTCATCTATCCAATCTTTAACACGAAAATTGAGATAATATATCTAAGCAATATTCGATGACAAAATTTTAAAACCTTAAACCCTTCTGTGAATTTTAAAATCAAGATTTGAATTAATATCAAAAGTCAAATCGAGTCAACACATAATCCTAGACTCGGTTAAAAAATCCTAAAAACTGTAAAATATTAAATAAATCATAAAAAATGAGTAAATGTATAGCATAACCATAGACCCTACAACAAGAAGTCAACTAAAACCTTAAAAGTCAACTAGGTCAACAATAAGCCCTGGTTATATAAGATCCGGCAATCCCATGCTGGAAACCCTAAATCAATAAAAATGAGATAGCATTGGATTATAGACTGAAATAATGTGATACAACCTAAAAAGATCAAATTCATTAAAAATCTACTCGTTTTGGACCCAAATGGGGTCAGTTTTCGAAATCAGGGTCCTAATATGCAAAACAAGAAAAATATTACGATAAACAATTTATGCTAGAAATATATAAAGATATTTATAAAATATCATATATAAATTTTTTAGGTCAGTAATTCGATAGTTAAGATTAAAAGACCGTTTCGATACCTGACCTTTAGCACATAGACTGAAATAACAAAACTGGATAACAATTAATTATAAAATAACATCGAATCATCTTTAAAAGATCTTCTAATAATTTATCATTTCATAAAAATATCAGTTAAAAATTTTTCGGCTTCTAAAACGTCAGATATAGCCTATTTAAGCGTATTTTTCTTACTACCAGTAATTTATTTGTCTTTTTTACTATTTAATTACTATTCATTACTATTCTTCTATCGTTACTTTTTCTTACACTTATCTCTTACTATTTTCTTTTCTCATAAAACTTTACTATCTTTTTACTTAACTTCTCTGATACTTCATTACACTTTTTCTACTTAAATTAATTTTTTCTCCTCTCTCTTATTTTGTTGCAGCTACTGCCTATTCTTTTTTTCGCCTCTTATTTTATTTCTTTTTTATTTATTTTTACATCTCTACTTCCTTACTTCTTCTCTCTATAAATACCCATCACCTCTTTCTCATTTTTTACTCTCATTTTTCTATTTTAACAAAACTCTACCAAATTTTCTCCTTAACTTTTCTCTCAAACTTTCTTCCTCTCTTTCACTCATATACAAAAATCTCATCTCTTGTTTTAGGTAAAATACTAAACACCCTCTTTAGTTCATGTTAACATAACATTAAAAATATGTATGTTATGTTTCCACATAAAATCCCCATGATGCATATGCTAGGGAATGAGTAAGCTCCTAGATTTTTCGGTAAATATAAGCAAACCCTAAGAACCGGAAGTCAAACTGGAACTCTAAGTTAACCTAGTTCTATGTTTAGTCTAGTGAATCTAGATTCGGCAATCCCGTGTTCTTAAACCCTAAACAACGAAATTAAGATAATTGTGGAAAATGGTTTGTAATAATATAGGAAAAGCTTAAAAATATCAGTTTTGTAATTTTCTAGTGTCTTTCGGATCTGAACGGAATTAGTTTTTAAAAACCATGTCCCAGTGCACCGGATAGTGAAAATATTCCAACAACGCCAATAGACTCGTAAAAATATAAGGTTTTCAAAAATATCAATTTTAGAATTTTTTTGGTAAATAAAAATATCAGATATAGGCCGTTTACGCGTATTTTCTTTACTACTGGTATTTTAATTGTCTAGTCTATTATTCATAGTACTTTTCTACTATTCATTTATCTCTACTTTTTCTTACACTCTATTCTTACATACTACCATACCTATATCTTACAATTTACTTTCCCCATACAACTTTAGTCACATCACACTTTACACATTATTTCTTTTTATTACAAAACAACAAATTTAATCAATTTTTCTCTCCCTTCCCCATGCTTGCCGTCCACACTCTTTCTCCTATCCCTCTCAATTTATTTTATTTTTCATTTTATTTAATTACACCTAATTTCCACTCTAAAACTCTATAAGTACCCTCTTCCTTTTTCATTCTTTCACATAACTCATTTCCTACTAAAACTCTACCAAAATCACTCCATAAAATCCCTCTCTCAAAATCTCTCCCAAGTTCTCTCTTTTCTCCATAAAACCAATTCTCACACAATACTACAACCCATTCTTTTCCTCTCCAACAAATTCATAACCTTAAGTAAAGTTTATTTCACATACTCATCATGTTCAACAACTTAGCATGAGCTTAGTGTATGTTTCTTAGACTCATGAGAGTTAAAGAGGCAACATTATGTTCATGTTTGTTTTTGTTCATGTTCATGTTCATGTTCCTATTTTCCATTATGTTATTATTGTTATTATGTTGTTGTTATTATTGTTATTATTATTTGTTCTAATCTAACTTCTATATAGTATTATGTATATTATGTATATATATTTCTTTAGAGTATAAGCTCACTTGTTATTTATTTATTTCCATGTTTTGCAATTTATTCATTTGCTTGTTTTATGCAAATTATTAAGACTAGTCTTTCTAGTCTTAGACTTGTCCATATCAAGTCAAAACAATTTTCTTTCTTTTCTTTTCTTTTCCTTCTTTTTTGGGACTAGTCTATTCTTAGTCCCGGGATACCTTGATGAAGCTAAGGTTCTCAATACTTGACTTTACTTTTATGTTATTACATTTATCTTATTATGTTGTTTTTATTATATTTCTCATAGTTACATATTCTCATTCACGCATGAACATGTTGATGTTGTCTCAACCATAATAGAAAGGAGTTTTCTTAAGTAATAAATATAGGAACTCTCTTTAAAAATAAATTTTGTCACATAAGAAATTATTTTTCCATAAAGACTTAAAGTTTTATCTTAACAAATATTTTCTAAAGTTAGATAAGTTATAACTCAAGTTTTAGTAATAATACTATATGGGATTTTGTCAATGAATACATAAAATAAAGTTACCACAAACTCTCCTTTCAAACCAATGAAATAAGAAAGTTTCTTTAAACTTAATTCTTTGTTTAAACAAAAGTTCCCTTAAACTCATATGTAAAGCTTTCATCAACATACTAAAGTTTAGATAAGTTTTACAAAATTATCAAAGAATAACCTCCCTAAGGATGAGCTTTACTTAGGAAATAAAATAATAAAATAACTTATAAGATCATTGATATTATTTATTTAAAGTGGATCTAACTTTAGAAAAACTTTAGAACACATAACCAAGAAATATTTAGAAAAACTACATTTTTCCAAACCACTAGAAATAAAATTGTGAGAATCTTAAAAGATTAAAATTACTTTTTGAAAATTTAATTCTCAAAATTAAGAAATGGAGTTGAAAGAAGGAAATACGTACTAATAAATTTTCCAAACAAAACCAAAAAGGAATTTTTCAACTCTTAACATTTTCTCATTTTAAGGCACATTGTTTTACAAAAAAATCATTGTTGAGACAACACCACTAAATTCATGCATATACTTTGAGTTCTATGTATATATTTAAAGGATTTTTCAACGATACAAATATCTATATTTTGTACAAGAATTCTTGAATGAAGAAAAGTTTGAAAACTTGAGTTGTGAAATTGGAATTTCCGTAACAATTATGTACGTCACTATTCTGAGACACAAATAACTTCTTTTGATAAAAAATAACCTTAGAAATGGTTAGATCTTTTGAGTTGGTAGAAATCGGTATATAATATGCAAAATTCTGAGTTAAAATGAGCAAGTTATAGTCATTTTAAGTTGGAATTTCCATTAATACGATTTTTAACGAATTCAATAAGATAGAATTAGAGAAATTGAGTAGATCTTGGATGAAATACTCACTTCGAGTATTTCTTTTGTTTAGGTATTAAGGACCAAGATCTTCTCTTCCCGAGGATTACTTCGACTCATGGAAGATCGCTATGGACGAGTGAGTTTCATTTACGTTTATGTATTTGCGCATGTGCTTATAGATTAGAGCACTAGATGTTAGGAAAAGATAAAATTGATATGCATGTGGGATATCATGGGAATTATGTATGTGAATGGTTATGTGTGATCAATGAACGATAAGTATATCGAAACCCGATCTATGATTGATATAATTGCTTCTATGTATGTATTGCTATGTGCGCAAAATTTTTGCTTGATCGCTTTAAATGAATTAATGTCATATTAAAATCCCCATATAATAAATTGCTCTTGCATATCACTTAGAATATCATTTTGAAATTTTGGTACTACTCCTCACGTGGGATCAAAAAGGCAAGCTGCCTAGCTACATCTTGAGGGTTTAGGATGTTCAGAGAATACAGCCTCAAGTTGTAGCTGAGCCGAACGATCGCTTTGGGTAAGGAAAGCCTGCGGACTAGTAGTGCGGTTCATTGGAACCCCAAGACACATGCAAACTTTTAAGGAGGTCATTTGGGGCCCAGTTCAAATCATTTCCTAACCACTGATGGAAGGTTAAGTCCATCACATATACAAAACCAGATAGTCGTATGTATTGTTTGATCATATAGTTGTTGCATTTCATATGCTTATTTAATGAACTTGGATTGAATGCTTGTTATGAGTACTTTTGCATAAGGATTATCTCACTAAGCTAGTTATGCTTATACCCTTATAGACTTTTGATTATTGTAGGATCATTATTTTTGCACCCAAGATCATCTTGATCACCCGGGTAGAATCTTCATTTTGGGAAGTTATTGGAGGAACTCTGTTTTGAAGTCTTAAGCTAGATTTCCTTTAAAATCTTCTAGCTTTAATTAATCTTCATATTAAGATCATGTTGCTATGAGAATTATCGGGGGAATGCCCCTTAGAAGTTGTAAGAATTTTTATTTCAATGAAATATATTAAGTGTTATTTTGCATGTTCTATTGCCATTATCTTAAAATACATTACTTCACCGGTCTCCCTTTGATGTGAATGTATGCCTTGGACGATATTGTAACCCCTGAAAATTTTCATAATTCTTATAAAATAATCCTAGAAGTCTAATTATCAAAATTTAAATTCCGAAAATCGACTCGAGATTAACACCCGATTCTAGACCGAGTCCAAACACTAGAAACGAAACCCTAAAAATTGAACCAAGTTAAAACTTAATTCCAAATAAGAACAAAAATGAGTTTTCTCAATCTTGAGAAAACAAGAACCCTTGAAACGAAATATAAAGTTCAATTACCGATATAATCAACGTCCGTACATCGATTAAATAATCTACCTAAAACGCGAATCGAGACGATAGATCTAAATACCGCTTAACAACGAGATAATAAAATCCTAAATCCTTTTTAGAATCACAAAATCTAAATTTTCAACAAAAGTCAAACTGAGTCAACTCATAAACCTAGACTCGGTTAAACGATTCCGAGAACTAAAAACTATTAAATAATCACAAATGAAATAAAATAAAATAAACCATAAATTTCGAGCTAAAATTTTAAAATGATCAAAACTCGAAAATTATACGATATTACGAATATTTCGAAAAAAATCGAAAATCAAAACGGAACCCTAAAAGTCAACAAGCCTACAACGAACCCTAGTGTTTAAGATCTGGCAATCCCGTGTTTTCAAACCCTAGAAAACAAAATTAAGGTAATGGCCTAGAATAGTTCGTAATAACGTAGGATAACATAAAAATATCAGATTCGCGAATTTCGAGTGTCCTTCGGACCCAATCGGGATCGGTTCTCGAAAAGCGTGCCCTGGAGCTCGGAATATTAAAAATATTCTGTTTATACCAATAGACTCGTAAAAATATAAGGATTCCAGAAATATCAGTTTTAGAATTTTTCGGTAGCTAAAAATTACATATATCGCATTATTACGCGTATTTTTATTTCTACCGGTACTTTAATTGTCTAGTCTATTATTCAAAGTACTTTTCTACTATTCATTACTATTCACCTATCTCTACTTTTTCTTACACCTATTTCTTACACCTACATATATATTTTCTTACTTTTTATATTTCTAATACACCTTTAATCAAATCATACTTACATATTAATTATTTTCTTACAAATTTCACTCAAAAATCAACTCACTCTCTCTCCCAATGCCCAAAACTGGCGCCACCCCTCTCCATCAATCTCTATTTTGTTTCTTTTCAATTTATTTTATTACATCCAAAAATCACTCCAAAAATTCTATAAATACCTTCCTCTTCCACTCTTTCACACAATTCATTCACTACCAAAACTCTATCAAAATCTCCCACAAATTCTCTCTTCAAGAATTCTCTCTACCAAAACTCTCCCAAACCAATTCCTCACAAAATCACCCTCATACATAAACTATCTACCACATATTACTACTCACATAATACCATTTCATCTACCACCTTCATACCTCTTACATACTTTAGGTAAATATTTCTTCCATCTATTATTCATCCATGTCATGTAACTTAATATGACTATGGTGTTGTTTGAAACTCATATGAGTAGTAAAAGCAACAACATGTTCATGTTTTGTTCTTGTACATAAGCTTCCTATTTTATTATGTTGTTATTATTATTGTTATTATAATTATGTATATTATGTATATATATTTATTTAGAGCATATAAGCTCATTTGTTATTTATTTATTTTCAAGTTATGCAATTTATTTATTTTATGTTGATATTAAGACTAGTCTTTCTAGTCTTAGACTTGTCCATATCAAGTCAAAACAATCTTTATTTATTTTCTTTAATCTTTCGGGCTAGTCCATTCTTAGTCCCGGGATGCCTTGATAAAGCTAAGGCTCCAATACTTGATCGGGATTCCTTGATGAAGCTAAGGTTCCCAATGCTTGATATTTTATTTTCTTGCTCATTAATTATTTTTAGTATTTTCTTATGTTCTTATTATTTTATATGCTCATGATACTTGCATTTACGTAATGTTAATGTCTCAATTAATAAAAAAAATAGAATTTTGTTTTAAATGAACTCAAAGCTAAGTTTTCAATCATATGATTTATCACAAAATCATGAATTTATTATCAACAACATAGAAATAGAGTTTTCTTAATGTTTTCATAAATAACAAAGATAGATTTCCAAGGAATCAAAAGAAATAAATATTTTCTTTGTATATTATGTTAACCTAAGCTTTTAATAATATAATTTATTAATATTAAAAGTTTTACAAAAGCTTAAGAATTAAAACTCTTTAAAACTTCGAAATAAAACTAAGAAACAAACTAATTTTCAAAGTTAAGATAAATTCATAAGGTGATAAACCCACTTAAGAAAAATAATGATTTTCAAATTTCTAAAAAGAAGGAACTCATTTTCAAAAGAGATGAAAGAACAGGTTTTGAAAAGTAAAAGCTTATATTTTAGAAAGGAATATAAGAAAAACAAGACTCATTCTCTAAGACCATCTTAAATAAACAAATTATGAAAAGGTTTTCGACACTTAATGTACTTTTGATAAATTAATCTTTATCACTAGAAATGAGATATATGAAAGACTAGGGTTAAAGGAAAATTTTCTTGTTTTGGAAAAGGAATGAAGAAAATAAAAAAGATTATACTCATTTATAACAACCTAAGAAAAATATAAAGTTTCTTTAAATACTTAAAAGGAAGTTTTCAAAGCTAAGTTTAAATGAATAGTTTTATGAAATAAATTGTTGAGACACTACCATTAGGATTTTTTGCATATAAAGTGAGCTTGCCTATATATTCAAAGTGTTTATCAAATATATAATTGTATACATATATTGTTACAAGGATTTCTTTAAAATGAAGATTGAGTTAGAAAATGGATTTTTGCAAAAGTTTAGAAAATTCGTCTTAAATCTGTACCTGACGTTTTCGGAACCCAAATGACCTTTTATGACCAAGATAAGTTTAGAAATGGATATAACTTTCGAATAGGTAGAAAACGGTATATCATATGCGAAATTCCGAGTTAAAATGAGCAAGTTATGGCCATTTTAAGTTGGAATTTCTTCTTATACGATTTACCGCGATTTTAAGTAAAGTTTAGAATCTCTGAGAATAAAATTCATGAAAGACTTATCCCGGGTATTTCTTTTGCTAGTGACGAAGGTACGAGAATACCTACCCAAGGATTTCTACGACTAAGAAGATAGCGAAATGGATGAGTGAGTTATTCCTTCTAATTTCGTTACTTGCTTGTGCTTGTAATGTAGTAGCATTAGTATACTAAGAAAAGATAAAAACGAATATATTTGGAGATTTCAGGATTATGCGTATGTATATGATTCTATGTTTATGCGTGAATTGAGAACTAAGAATATCGCAACTTCGATCTGCTTGTTTAAATAATTTTGTTTACTTACTTGTATGATTATTTATTGTTGCTAAATTGATTGATCGCCCCTAATAAACCTTAATAAGGTTTGACCTAAGAACAATAAAACGTTCACGCATAGCATCCATCGAGTCACATCTATTTCGGAAGGCTGCTACTCCTACGCGTAGAGTTGGATTGGCTGTGATCGTGCGGTGCCACGGGCCATGTTCCTTCCTGGAGAATCCAAATCGCTCGGGGAAAGCGACTCTAGGTTCGGAGCCGAGCCAACCGAACGCTGTGGGTGAGGACCTGGGGACTAGCAGTAGAAGGTCGAGGACCTTCAACCCCGATTCCCTAACCTTTGATACGGAGGGGTAAATCCGTTCTATATATGGTTTCCGGATGACTATATATATTCGCGTAATCATGTGATTGTTGCATTGTATGCATAGCATATGTGTGATTAAATAAATAAACTTGTTTGAAAATATGGTGCGAATGAAAAGGAATATCTCACTAAGCTAGTTGTAGCTTATACCCCTATAGATTTGTTGAAACAGGTATATTCGTGGATTAAATTTGAGGATCATGACATTAAGGAAGTCATGGACGGATGATTAAGGATATGGAATCATACGATGAAGAAATTTTGTAAGGTTCTTTATATGTGCTAACCTATATGATTAGGACGTATATTTATTTGAAGATAATAGAAGAATATGCCCTTAAGAATTGAAATGTGATATGCTTATGTTTATATTAAGTATTCTCTTTGCCTTGTTACTTATTTATTATCAATGTAAATTGCGCTACTCCGATGCGTCCCTTGGTTGTGATGTACGCCTTGTACATAATATGGAAGCCTTTGCATGACTAAGGTAGTCATTCCTAGGCTTTAGTATTGTGTACGGCGGACTGCCACGTTTAGGGTACCCCTCGGGGCGTGACAGTTTAAGTTGGTATCAGAGCAACAAGGTTTTGGGAATTAAGAAACAGGATATTAGAAGTATAGAGTGGTAGGACTTGATCTTATGTCTAAGAATCCTTATGTCTAAGAATAGAACTTTATCTTGGAGAATATTAGAAGAAGGCAGGAAATACTTATACAAGAATCGGAGGATATTTAGTGAAAGTATGAAATGGAAGTATCACATGAAAGGATTTACCCTAAGATGTTGACCAAGATTGAGAAAGGAGAAATGACTTGGAGATAGAACATAGTAGAATAATATGGAGAAAACATGAAGAGACTTAGAATTTAGATATAATAAACATAGTAAGCCTACCTTAGCAAGATCAATAAGCCTTAATGCATAGTAACCCTATTCAAGACCAATTAGGAGCAATTTAAGTGTAATAGTAAGACCCTTAGGTAAATAACATTAAGTACCTACGTTAACCTTTAATCAGACAAACAAAAGTCTATAACGCTTCTCTTTTCCTTAAAAACAAATAACTTGTGCGTAAAACTCGTATTAAAGAAAAAAATATCTAATACGATCGCTTCGTTTGGTTCTAGGAAGCTACCCGAGGAAGTTATGCCACAATCAAGCACCCTCTCGAAGAACAACAAGAACCAGGAGCACTCCCACCACAAGATCTAACTCAAGAACTCTTGACCACCATAAGACGTCTAGAAGAGACGATAAGGACTTATATACAACAACACCCATAACCTCTGCACCGCTCCGGTTATAAGACCCCAACTCGGAGCAACACCAGTAGCACAAGTCCCTTCCTTCATAGCCAATCAAGAACCCAGGCTAAGAAGCATAAACAACTCCAACCTCTTAAGGACTTCGTAACCCCTAAGGTCAGATGCTGGAAGTGTAAAGGAAGACATTTCCCCAAAAGTTGCCCACAACTGACACAAGTGTTACTTCTGTGGAAACAAGACCACAAAATCCTTAATTGTCCTAAGAAGAATGGCACTATCTATTCTGGTCATGCAAAGAGAAAACACAGTGCCAACAATTACCCAACAACAATAAGGAAATGCTACGTATGCAGTCGTCTCATCTGTAGGACCAAGAATTACCCTACAAATGCCAAGGAAACATGCTACATGTGCAAGGTGTGGTATCTCTATGTACGTGAAGATCTAAAGACGCAAGGTTTATGGGACGACCCCATCTCAGTCCCCGAAAGAGATGACCCATCCAAGAAAGAATGTGGGACTTCGTCTAGAGATCCTACCACCAAATCTCACCACAAAGGAAAAGAAAAAGTTACTGATAATGAAGGAAGGATCAAGTAATCAAGGAAATATTCCTACCCTGTGAAGAGCAATCCGAAGCAGAACGACGCTAAACCTTCCGTAAAAGCTTTAATATACCGATAGGAGAAATGCTTTTGTAAAAAGATTAAACAAAGATGTATATGTTGTTATATGATTTGAAATTATTATGTTTTGCATCCTTTCTTTGAACTTTTGTAAAGGAAGTATTTAAGTCTTCCTTCTGTTTCCATGTATTTATTTTAATGATATGAATTTCCTTTTTATTATGATTTCAGTCAATTTTCTATATATTTGTATTCATTTCCGTACTCGATTTCTATTTCATATTTTCGATGTTTTTCCGAAAAACGTCTAAGACTTAATAAAGTTCAAGAATCTCACACTAGCTTAATAAAACCTGTAGAACAAATAGGAGACGTACTCGTGCAACGCAACCAAGAAATACCCCCTGTAGAACCTGAGAACCCGGAGGAACCTCAACAACCAAACCAACCACAAATGGATCAAGCTAACATCGAACAACTTGCCAACCTCATAAGGAATTTCGCACAACAGGCTCAGGCTATGCCTACACCAGCACCTGCACAAGAAGCAGCACCAGAAGTTCCAACGCCACCGATTGAAAAACACCTAGCTGAGCCACCTTTACCAAAACCTTATCAAAGTATGTTGCCAGAGTTCATTAAGTGCAATCGATATTTTGATGGAGCTTTTGGAAAACCGGATGAAGCTGATGATTGGTTAGCACAAATAGAACGATCTTTCAATGCTTTTGAAGTACCACACTTCAGCTTACATATGGACTTTTATGCTGAGGTTCAATGCAAGAATATGGTGGGAATCCAAAAGTAGAGAGCTACTACCACCAATCACATGGGAGACATTTAGGCATGAATTCTTGGAGAACTTTTTCCCTGGAAGCTTGAGAATCCAATTTAGTGCAGATTTCCTAAGTATTTCTCAAGGAGGCCGTAGTCTTGAACAATATGAAACAGAGTTCAGTAAGCTGTTACAATATGCCCCTGAATCATATAAGGATAGCGAGGAACTAAAAAGGCAAGTCTTCTTAGGAGGATTGGATGAAGACCTTCGTATCAAGTTGATAGAATTTGACATCAAAGATTTCCGAGAACTAGTAGAAAGAGCACGAATTGTGGATGGTGCTAAGAAAAGGAGAAGGACGGAAGGAAATGTCATGATAATTGAGGAAGAATCTATAAGTGAACCTAGCCTAAGCCTCAAAGTCAATGAGCTCGAAACATCGGTCAGCCCGAGTAGAAAGAAGGATAAAAAGAAACGGATACCCAATGTTGGAAATGCAAAAAGGGACATCAACCAAGACAGTGCCCAAGCTTCAACACAAGTGTTACTACTGCGGGAGTCCGAATCACAAAGTCATGAGATGTCCAAAGAAAACCTTCTCCACTTGCCTGATTGTGGAGAACCGGACATATGCCAAGAAGTGTCCTAAGAAGAAAAATATGGAGGGAGATACTCAGCAATACCCCCACAAGAAATACGTGTGTACAACCTACAAGGACAATGGATTTGCGAGGAAGCCAACCAGGAGATAGAATTCGTTGTTTTAGAAGGAGACGGTAGTCACGAATGCGAATAGATATCAGGTTACCCTTAGATAATAAATTTCTTGTTGTACCGTTTGGACCAAAGAAACAGTTTGCTAGTAATGACTACAGATTATGTAATTGTCACCTTTTCCCTTGATACAGAAGGAATAAAAATATGATTGTAAAAAATTTTACGTACCAAAGAAGAAAGCAAATCAGTTTTACCTTAAACACGCCAAAAACAAAGTACATCAAAATCATAGCTATTATCGCCTAAAAGCTAAAACTGGTAATGATAAAATCTCAACAAGCAAATTCCAAATTTTTCATCTTGACCTCAAACCTTGTCAAGATGACCACGTAAAGAATAAAACAACGATACGAAATAAGTATAAACATTGTGTATTTTATATATGCATGTCATATATATGCTCACATAAGAATGGGAAAGCGAATTCACAACCTTCCTTTGTCAAGTGAATGAACCAGTGTCATGTCACAGTGAGTCGTCATCAATTCAAGATTGAGTCAAGTCAAAGTCGTCCGTCGTCTGTTGAGTTGGTCGAGTTTGAGATTCTTCGAAAAGGGTCAAGTAAAGTGAAGGTTGAAAATCGCTAAAACCAAATCTTATTGATTCTATATATGCTATATTGCATAAAATATTAAACGACTTAATAAAATCATAATACCATTCCAACAAAATAAAATGAGACAAAACTCCAAATATCAAGAATAATTGATGAAATACAACGTACACATTCTCATCAATTTCTACAAGACTACATACGCATAACAAGTTTTGAGGACAAAACTTTCTTTAAGGTGGGTAGGTTGTAAACCCCCGAAAATTTTCATAATTCTTATAAAATAATCCTAGAAGTCTAAGTATCAAAATTTAAATTCCGAAAATCGACTCGAGATTAACACCCGATTCTAGACCGAGTCAAAACACTAGAAACGAAACCCTAAAAATTGAACCAAGTTAAAACTTAATTCCAAATAAGAACAAAAATGAGTTTTCTCAATCTTGAGAAAACGAGAACCCTTGAAACGAAATATAAAGTTCAATTACCGATATAATCAACGTCCGTACATCGATTAAATAATCTACCTAAAACGCGAATCGAGACAATAGATCCAAATACCGCTTAACAACGAGATAATAAAATCCTAAGTCCTTCAGAAAAATTTTAGAATCACAAAATCTAAATTTTCAACAAAAGTCAACGAGAACCCTTGAGATGGTTTTGCTTATGTGATTAGGGCTCTATTTGTATTAAAGTTTTGTGAAAAAGCTGAATTAGGTTCAATCTTATCTTGTTTGTTGTTTGTGCTTGTAGGATTAGAAAAATAAATTAACCTAATTGTATCCAGTCTATAATTGAATTCGTGTTGCTTGTGTTTGGCTTTGGTTAGTAAATATTGTGTAGAGTGTGATACTAACGAGGTGACTTGATGATCTTTTGTGTTGTTGTCCCTAGTGAAGTTGCACTTGGCGATGATTCTGGTATATTAGGAGTCATGCTAGCTTAATTGTGATACACAATGATGTATGGGAAGTATCCAACATTAATAATATATATATATATAAAGTATTTTATATAAAGGCTTGTTTAGGGGTCATGAGTCACTCCGAGTTTAGGACTAGTTGTAAATAGTTCTAAACTATGTTGTTTGCTAGCTAATCAAAGATAATAACTTGTGTTTGTTACATTAGTTTTAGGATTGTATGAGATATTTGTATATTGCATGTTCATACATATTTACTTGTGGTATGACGTACTGGGCGTTTTTCACTAATTCCTTTATTTTTCAGGTACATGTGAAGATGATATTATTTATGATTTATCTAAGTATGATCTATATATTGATCATGGGGATGACGATAGTGGACTTAACTATCCAGTTGAGGACCAGTAGATCTTGAGCATGGGACCTAGGAGAAAGATATTGAAGATCTTTATGAAGTTCTATTTGAGAATGTTATCAGCTATATAAGACATTATGACACTAGTTTATTAGGTTTCATTAGGTTTTATTTGGTTTTGACAATATGTAGTTTTGGATTCTAATAGTTTATGTTTTTTTTAAGAGATTATTTTATGTGATGCTTTAAAGTAACCATGTGTGAGTTTTGGGGATTATCTTTTGATATATTTGTGGATTAGTATTTCATTGCCTTAACATGTTCTTATGAAGAGAATGACATGTGACGAGTTGCAATGCCTTTAATTTAGGGCATTACATCTTGTTAACTCCATATTCATGTTTATATTATGTTGTATTTTTGCTTCTAACTCAAACTTTGTATATATTAGTAAGTATATGTAATATGTATATTTATAGAGCCTAAAAGGTCACTAATCTAACTTTTTATTTATGCTTTTACTTTCTTGGACATTTAATTATTTCATACGAATTATTAAGACTAGTCATTCTAGTCTTAGACTTGTCATCATTAAGTCAAAACAATTTTCTTCTTTCTTTTTGGACTTGTTTATAATCTAAGTTCGAGGAGCTTTGACATAAATTTAAAGCTTCAATGATTTTTTTTATTTGTTCTCTTGTTTTTCTTAAGGAACTTGCCTATGTCTAAGTCCAGAAAGACTTGAATAAAAATCTAAGACTTTCAAAATTTTCTTCTTTTTCTTTTCCTTAAGCTTTCTTATGCATTTTCTTTTCTCTCTTTAGAACTTGTCCATTCTAAGTTTTGGGAAGCCTTGACGCAAACTAAGACTTCCCAATACTTGACTTTACATATATGCTTATTTAATTTTTAATATCTCTTATATTCTATATGAGTTATTTTTCTTTTATCATACAGCATAGCTATAAGTTCATATTCCTGCATGATTGTATTGTTATTGTCTTAATGGAATTTTTCAAAGAAATAAAGGAGTTCTTTTCTTTTATAAAAGTAAGACTAAACTCTCTATAAAAATAATTTTTGACACTTAGGAAAAATGTCCATTAAAACTTATGATCATGATTCAACAACCTCTTTTAAAAAATTTAAATAGGTTCATCATAAATTTTTAGTGTTGTCTTTATGCAAAATTTCTTCAAGACTTAATTCTGTAGTTCCATTACTCTCTTTTCAAATACTAAAATAGACTTATTATTAAATCTTAATGTTGATAATTTTTTGTTATGCAAAATTCTCTTAAAAACTTATTTATAAAATTTATACCAATACTTTGATGAACATTAAGAACCAAAAAATTTTTCTAAGTCAAGTTTAAAATTAAACCACTAATTAAAAATCCACTTAGAAATAAAATCGGTATACAATTTAAGGAACTAAGTCTTAAGAAATAAATTAATTTTTTTTATGAAATTGAGGAAATATAAATTATAGTTATAATAATTAGACACCCATTTGTAACAACTCAAAATTTTAATTTTCTTCTAACAACTCCTTAAATACTCAAATGTTGAAAAACTACTAATAAAGAAAGAGTTATTGATGTGATCCTAGAGGCCTCAATTTTTAAGCCATTCAATTTGAAGTTCAACAAGCCATCCGAAGGGATTAGAAGCGCGCTAAAAAAAGCTCCCTCAAGGCTAGCGGCCCACATGGCCAAGACCACCGGCCTTCAAGGTAAAGCCGCCGGCCATATTGTCGGCCTACATGCAAAAACACCAATTTTTATTTATTTCACACCAACTTTGTTTAGTTTGATGTTTAGGGTTTATCCTAGGGTCTTTTATGTAATTTTTATTATTTGATTAGTAGCTTAGTTTTGAGGCTATCAAAGGCCTATTTAAACCTATCCTTTGGAACATATGAGAGACAAGTCATGAGTTTAATCATATGAATGAAAATATGAGAGTTTCTTCTCTATGAGTTGAGGAAAGAACTTGTTTTGAACTTATCCAGTGGCGTTCACCCCTTGACTTATCAATCGGATCTCCATCACCGGTTATGGCGTCTTCACTATACCAAGGTTCTTGCTTCCATATAGGCAACAGGTCACGGTTCCACCAGGTTTTTCTTAGACGATCTTGGATTCCAATCCCATATCTAGATATAAGGTCTCGTTCACGGGTTGGTGGGTTATTTATCGCATCATTTGGTGTTAAAGCTATTGGTTTTCTAAGAAATCCATATCCCAATGTGATTGGAGGTAACACTCGAATCATTCATATCCCTCACTTGTGTCTTTTGATTTGTTAGATTTGTCTTATTAGGATTAAATTAAAAGAGGAAAAGAAAAAGATTTGATTTTAATTGGTCCGTTGTTAGGGTTCTTTTGGGAAAAGTTGTGATCTTTAGATCTAGGGTTTAGGCAAAAAAAAAAGTTTTGATTTTTAGGGTTCGATTTGGATTTGGAGAAAAAAAAAAAATCATATAAAATTTTAAAAGCAAATACACTTGGAGTTTTATGCACAAATAGGTAAAACCATATTTTACAAAATAAATTGTTAAATAAGAATCTTTGAACAAATATAAAAACTTTAAGATTCCAAATTATATATTGAACTATGATTTTTGTTCTTAAGCCACATGTTTACAAATACCAAATTTTAATCACATGTTAAGGAATGATCTTTCACAGAACTCTATCTTTCATAAAGATTGTTTACAAATTTATTTTAAGACAACATCACTAGGATCATACATATAATATGAGTTATTTCCAATATTAAATGATTTTCAAAGGTAGAAATATTTATATGTTTGCTATAAAGTGTCTAAGTGAAGTAAAACTTGGGAAAAATTACCATTTGAGGGCTAGAATTTTTGTGCTATTTTTTACCGACATGTTTTGAAACCCCAATGGCCTTAAATGTAAAAAAATAATCTTAGAAATAGATAAATCTTTTTGAGTAGGTAGAAAACAATATTTAATATGCGAAATTCCGAATTAAAATGAACAAGTTATGGTCATTTTAAATTAGAATTTCCCTTCATCCAAATTTTGACGAAAATAACAATATAGAATTAGAAAGTTTAAATAGAACTTCTATGATATAATTATTCCGGATATTTCTTTTGTCTAGGTGACGAGGGATACTGTCACGCCCCGTAGGGTATCCTAAACGTAACAGTCCGCCACATACTAAGTAAGACTCTCGAGTTCCCTAACCGGGGCCTTCGGGAGTCTTAAGTAGATGTAAAGCGTTCCCTTACGACAATAGAATACTTCGACAAATGGAGTTTAACAGTTTAACAAGGCATTCATTAGCCATAGATAATAAATCAAAACGCATAAATCTTTAAGGTTTACAAAATCTAAGGGGCATTCCCCCGCAAAAGAATAACAGTCTATTACAGTCATCCAGAGTCCTTAGTTTCCAATGGAAGTCTATACAAAAGAAATGAATCAAACTTCTATGGGAAACTCCTATCTCCGGTACCTGCGCTGTGGCTTGCCTTGGCCTAAGCCATATAAACTCATGCTGCAAAAGATAAACACTATCGGGGCGTAAGCTAACTAGCTTAGTGAGTAATACTTCCATAACGCAATTAGATACAATCATTCAAACAAGTGATTATTCAAGCAAGTGCATGCACCATACAAATGAAATCATCAAACATATGACCAACCGGAAATCATATGTGGATGGACTTGCGCCCTCCATCCCGGGTTAGCAGATTAACGAATCCTGCGGTACGACGCCGTTTAAGCTCACGGTCAACTGATTAAAAGCTCGTTTTATGGATCACGATTAACCTCACATTCGTTTTATGGGTCACGAAAAACCAACCAATGCAAATGCTCCAACCCCATTGTGACATGAATGAACTCAGTTATAGTCGGAGTCGAATAGTCATTAATTCGATTCTTTTAAGTGACCAACAAGTATACGCAGACATTCATCATATGATTCTAATAAAACAATCAATATCTTAACACCCGGTTTCGATATGCCTTAAGTTCCATTTCACATATCAACAATTCTCAACATAAATAATTCCCACATACCCCATCATGCTTGTACAATTTCTTTTATCTTTGCCTACATCACTAGTGCCACTACATTACATTCACAAGCATTAATTGAGAGTGGAAGTTACTCACTCGGCCATGGGTCACCAAACTCCTTAATAGTAATAATCGGGTGGTAGAGAGTCGTCCTGCTCGGAATCACCTACCAATCAAGAATAATCCCTATGAGATTCTCACCATGTAATTAAATCAAACTATACATCTAGACTAGTTGAATTCGGATTTCTCGCTATATTTGGAAGTTCCGACTTAAAACGGCCATAACTTGGTCATTTTAACTCGGAATTTCGCAAACTTTATATCGATCTTCATCTACTTCGAAAGATCTATCTAATTCAAGTATTAAATCCAAGTTTTGAAAATAATAGGGTCACGGAACAGTGGGATCAGTTCTGTCCCGCAATTGATCCATCTTTGAAAATGTGCTTTGCTTTTGATAAGAAATGTTCCTAGTTAGTGATTCATGCATGAATGATTTAGGAATGAACTACTAATGTGTATGCCATGTAATGAACTCAACTTGTGCATGGTCATGATGATTTTTGTAGTAATAAACTTTTAGGAACTCCTAAGTGTTGGGGAAAGTTTCATAAAGGCTAATTCTAAGAAGTTATTCTCCCACATTATACTCCTTAGGGTTTCTTTGGTTTTTAATCTTGTAATCTACTTATTATTTGACTAAAATTAGGTTCTCAAAGTCTATAATAGTCATGGCCTCCATTCATGCACAAAAATTCACATATTTCATTTGGTAAACATGTTTTCAAATAAGCTAGTTATAAAAATCCGAATTTTCCAAATTTTCTTTTCTTACATTTTTCTTAAGAGAAATCTAGTCTAATGTATTAAAATTTGGGGCTTCAATGTATACATTATCTAAGGACTTCATTTAGCTTATAAAACATCCATTTTAGACTTAAATACTAAGTGTTTATATAGGCATTACACAAAGTTACGAATTTGACTACACATTTAAAGTCAACATTTTTCATCCTAACTTCACCTCTTGTTTTCCTTATTTTTATCATGCCTAAACTCATCTAAACTTATGAAAATAATTCCTTCAACATATCTATTACACATACCCTTCATTTTTCTTATGAAATATAAGTTTAAAATTGATTTTGGAGGTCTTTAGGATAGGGTTTCCATTTCATCCGAATTTTCAACTTTTCATATCTAACAAAGTCCTTCCTTTTTCAATGTTCTTGCCATCTATATGTGGAGATATACTATCTAGCATCTCTATACATGAACAAGACCTCATTTTTATGATCAATAAAGCACATAAACAAAAATGAACCTATGATCATGCATGTACATAAAGTGGTGGATGTCTAAACCTTAGATCTACTACATATGATGTGTATAACATGAATCTCATGGCATGAACATCAATATAAATACAAGGTCATTACTATATATGCATGAGCAACATGAAATCTTAACAAATGCATTTAAACACAAGATCCATGTCTTGTGATGGCTTGACATCCTTGTTCATGCATTTCCATATCCCTAGCATGAGCATCATAGGGTTTTGATGAGGAAATACACAAGGTATACCTTTGCCATTACAAGAATAGGAAGAACAAGGCTCACATACACATACCAATGGAGGATCTAAGATAGAAATGGAGGAGCTTGAAGTTGAAAGTGCAAGAGGAAGAGGGAGGGGGTTGCTCGGCACAAGAAGAAGAGAAGGGAGAGAGCTTTTTCTCTTTTCAAACTTTGAAACAAGAAGAAAATGAGGAAGAGAGAGAACATTTAGTATATATATTAAGTGATTTAGGGTTTAGTTAATTAAAAGAAGTAAAAATAACACAAATGAGGGGGAAAATAGGAGGGAGGGGCGCCGGCCATATGTGTGTGTGTGTGTGAGAGTTTTGAAAAAAAAATGAAATTTGTAATTTAGTAAATGAAAATGTAATAAATGAAATAAATGTAATAATTATTTAAAAGACAAAATTTCTTGGAAAAGAAAATTGAAATGAGTAGTTGTAAGGATGTAAGAATAGGGTATGGGTAGTGTGTAGTGTAGGTTGTACTTGTGAATAGTAGACAAGACATCTACTTTACCGGTTGTTCCGAAAACACGGGAAAAGCTATAACTGTAATCTTTATAGCTCGGAAAATTATGAAATTGATATTTTTGGAATCCTTGTAAAATTACGGTTCTAATGAATATTCCGGAATATTTTTCTGAATCCGTGGCCCGGGGCACGCTTTTCCGTAATTGGGCTCGGGAAGGCCCGGAATTGAAAAATTTCCGAATTTAAAACTTTCAAAGGTTTGAAATGTACTTTGAAACAACAATTCAAATTCATTTACTCCAAAATATTTATTTTACTATGAAACCGATGGAAAGCCGGATTTGGGGTTCCTAGGCTCCATTCACTAAACTCAATCTGATCGGATTAGGGTTTCGTCTCCAACTCCTAGGGTTTTCTAGCTACTGAGAATTCCCGGGGTTTACAGATACGAGACTTCCATTCCTAAGGATTATTACGACTAAGAAGATTGCGATATGGACAAATGAGTTTTCTCTCCTAAATATTTTACTTTGTTTGTGCTTGTAAAATAGTTGCATAGCGTAATAAGAAAAGATAGAGATGGGTATATATTAGGGATTGTCAAGGGTTAAGCATGTGTTTCTTTTGCTTGTGCGATTAAGTGAATAATAAGCATATCGCAACACTAGAATGTTTGTTCAACTATGTTTATTCATTTATATGCTTGATTGCTATGTGTATTTAAATTGATTAATCGCCTCAATGAATCATAATATGGAGCGGATTTAACAAGAAAAAGATCATGCATAGCATTCATTGAGTCACATTTTCGGATGGCTACTACTCATATGCATAGAGTTGGATGGGCAACGAGCGTGTAGAGACACGGGCCTTACTCCTTCCTAGGAATCCACATCACTTAAGGAATGCGACCTTAGGTTAGAAGCCGTGCCAATTGGACACTTTAGGCGAGTTCCTAGGGACTAGCAATAAAAGATCAAGAGGACCTTCATCAACAATTCCCCAACTATTGATATGGAGGGCATAAATCCATTTTGTGTATAGGTTCTGGATAACTATATATATGTGTGTTCTTCATGAGATTGTTGCATAATCTCAATAAGCTCGTTGTAAGCTTATACTCCCATAGTTTTTGTTGAAATAGGTATGCTTGAGACTTCATTCGAGGACAGATATTAAGGAAACCATTGGTCGATTATTAAGCTTTTACGGAAGAAATGGGAGCATAGAAGGAATTTACCATCTTGAAATTTCTTTATGAGTAATATATGTTATGTTAATATTTTGGAGATTACTAAGAAGTGTACATATATAGACTTGAAGACATTAACGGGTATATGCTCCTAAGAATTGTAATTGACCTTATTTATGTCTTATGTTAAGTATTTCTCTTGCCTTATTGTTTAATTGTTATCAAAGTAAATTACGCTATTTTGATATGTCCCCTCTGGTGTCTTGTACACCTTGTACATGATATAAAAGCCTTTGTATGACTAAGGTAGCCATCCTAGGTTTTAATATTGTGTACGAAGGACTACCAAGTTTATGGTACCCCTCGAAGTGTTACAACTATGGAGATCAATAACTTTCCTACTTCCAAGATTTACTTGCCTATTTTGGACTTCAACATCCATAATTAGGATCATTAACATATAATTCCTTAATATGCTTAAATCCAAGTAATTATGCATGCAAAAGAAAAGATCAAGGCATACCTTCGAGATAATGCATCTACCATAACATTTTCCTTACGATGTTTATACATGATAACATAAGGAAATTTCTTAATGAACTCCATCCAGTGAGCATGTTACTTGTTTGGTTTACCTTGACCTTTAAGATACTTTAAGTTTCCATGATCGGTATAGATCATAGACTCCTTTGGCCATAGAAAATGTTGTCATGTCTCTAAGGCTCTCACCACTGCATACATCTCCTTGTCATAAATAGGGTAATTCAAGGAAGCTCCACTTAACTTGTAACTAAAGTTGTCATACCCCAATAAGGTATCCTAGAAGTATTGATGTATCATGTGTCAAACTAGAGTCACAAGTACTGATATTAAACCGTTTGAGGCTCCTAGAGAAGCACATGAACATTGAACTTATAGAATACTCCATAACGTGGACAGTTATACAAGATTAAAAGTTGTTTAGAATAGGAAAAATTGCATACATATAAGATACAAACAAGAATTACATTCGGTAGAACTTACATTAAGTTCCTAACTATTACATCAAACTAAAAAAATTCTTTACATAAGCTTCAAAACTCTCCCCAACCCATATTTGTTCTTCATATTCCTTTCTTTCTAGCTTCTATCTTTGATTTTCAAATAGTCCCTTTGATTTCTGAAACCAAACAATCTATACGAGTGTGAGTATAACTTAGCTTAGTGAATATGTAAGCCCCTAAGTTTTATACCACGATTTATGCTTAAATCCTAAATCGAAGGTCAACTAGAAACCCTAAAGTCGACAAATCTATAATAAACCCTAGTAGATGTAGATCCGGCAATCCCACGCTCTTAACCCCTAAATAATGGAATTGAGATAATTATGGATTACAGTCCATAATAATATAAGGAAACTTAAAAATATCAGATTTGTTAAAATTTAGTTTGTTTTGGATTCGAATAGGATCAGATTTCAAAAACTGTGTCCTGGTGCACCAAATGGTAAAAATATTCCGACAACACCGTTAGACTCGTAAAAATATAAGGATTTCAAAAATATCGATTTTATAATTTTTCCATATTTAAAAATATCAGATATAGCCTAATTACACGTATTTTCTTTACTGCCGATATTAATTTGTCTTATCATCCATTCATAGTACTATTATACACTATTCATTACTATTAATATATTTCTACTTTTCTACCACCTATTCTTATACTCTACGATACATATTTCTTACTTTTATATTTCTCATATAACTTTATTCACATCATACCTTACAAATTATTACTTTTTATTAACAAAAATATAAAATAAAACAAAACAACTCTCTCTCTCGCCCTCATACATCACATCGGCCATATACAACACACACACACACTTTTTTTTTCTTTTTTTATTTTATTTAATTCACACAATTTTCCCTTCACAAAACTCTATAAATACCCCTATCTCTCTCCATTTCTTCCACACACTCATTTATCTTAACAAAACTCTCTCAAAATTACCACTCAACTTTTCTCTCCAAAAATCTCTTCTCATCTTCCCACATTTCCACTATGATCATACTACCACAAGTTCTCTTTTTTGTACTAACCATATTTGTACCTTCGGTAATATTCTTATGGTGTGTATTTCTTAAACATCTAAGTGTTACAGAAGCAACACTATATTCATGCTTTTTTCTTGTTCATGAATAAATCTCATTTTATTATTATGCTGTTTTATTATTGTTATATTTTTACATGTTATTATTCTTCTAATCTAACTTATATATGATATTAAATATATTTATATATATATATATATTTCTCAGAGCATATAAGCTCACTAACATAACCGTTATTTATTTATTCATGCTTTGCAATTCATTTATTTATTTCATGCTTTCATATTAAGATTAGTCATTCTAGTCTTATACTTGTCTTCATCACGTCAAAACAAATTTTCTTATGTCTTTTTGGACTTGCCTGTGTCTAAGTCCGAAAGCCTTGAATCAAGCTAAGAATCCCAATACTTGATATTTATTATTTGATTATCTCTATATTTTTCATCTTTCTTATTAGTTATTTTTGTCATGTTACCTAGCTATAAACTCATGTTCATGCATGATCATGTTGATTATTGTCTTAATAAAAATAAAAAGTTTTTCTTAAGTAAAAGAAAATAGGTTCAACTTACCTTAAAAAAAGTGAAATTTAATCACTTAGGAAAAGTTCCATTAAATATTTAGAAATTTTATATCAACAAAATGTTTTTGAAAGAATTTTAAACAAAGGTTACTATAGATTTTAGTGTTGTTAATATACAAAGACTTTTCAAAAATTAACTAAGAAATTTCCCACTCTTTTTTTCGAAGTACCATTAAAACCTTAACGTTAATAATACCTTACTATGAGAGATTTCTTAAAAACTTTTTTATAAGATCCTCACTAACATTTTAATAAGTACAAAGATCAAAACAAGCTAAAATCAACTCACCAAGTTAAGTCTACTTAGGGAATAAAATTTTACAGATAACTTGGAAAGATTAAAATTTTCTAATCCAAATTATCTCTTAAGAGTTAAGGAAAATATAAATTATATCATATATTTAATGACTCAAAAATCTTTTGTTTTATTTAAAATGATTTTGACAACGTCACTTTTCAAGCTATTAAGACAACATTGTTTTATAAAGTGTCATTGATTAAGACAACATCATTAGAATCATGTGTATAATATGAGTTGCATATATATTAAAAGGGTGTTTGAACTATATATAATTATATGTTTGCTATGGGATTTTTTGTTAATAAAAAGTGTGGAAAAATCATATTTCAAGGGCTGGGATTTTCGTGTCAATTCTGTACCATGTCCTTTTGGAACCTTAGAAATATATAGATCTTTTCAGTAGGTAGAAAACGGTATATAATATACGGAATCCGAGTTAAAATGAGCCAGTTATAGCCATTTTAAGTTGGGATTTCTCTTCATACGAATTTTGACGAACTTAGTAAAATAGAATTTGCAAGTTTAAGTAAAACTTTCAAGAAATACTGTCATGCCCCAAAGGGTACCCTAAAAGTGACAGTCTGCCACATTCAATATTTAAACTTCAGTATGACAACCTTAGTCATCCCATAAGTTTAGACACCGAATGTAAGGCGTACTTTCACCAATATAGAGAACCAATCTTTGCAACGGGTTGCTTAAGAAGGCATACATAAACAATTAAGAATGGAAATCACAACGATAAATATATTTTTAAGTTTTTACATAATTCTAAGGGGCATACCCCCATCAAAATAAGATTTCTACAGTCTTGTAGTAATGTCTTCAATAAATACACATAAGGAAAATTCAAATAGAAGCCAATGACTACAACTAAGATCTATCTTCTCCAAAGAGCTTATTATCCCGAAAAGTAGTACCTGTAAACCCCTGAAAATTTCATAATTCTTAGAAAATAATCCTAGAAGTCTAATACTAAAATTGAAATCCTGAAAATCGACCCAACTTAAAACCAAATTCTAAATCAGGTCAAACACGAAAAAAATTCTTAGTCTTAAGAAAAAGAGAACCCTAAAAAACAAAATAGAAAACCCAACTATCGGTTGAATCAACATCCGTACATCAATCAAATCACCTATCTGATTCCTAACACGCAAATCAAGACAATGTATCCAAATAACATTGACAATGAAATGCTAAGATCCTAAATCCTTCGGTGAATTTTAGAATCAAAAATTTTAATTTTCACTAAAAGTTAAACTGAGTCAACTCATAATCCTCGACTCGGTTAAACGATCCCGAGAATTGAAAACTATTAAATAATCACAAATAAAATGAGATAAACCATAGATATCGAACTAAGAATATAATACTGTAGAAACTCCATAATTATATCTTGCGAATAACTCAACAAAAACCGGAAGTCAAACCGAAACCTCAAAAGTCAACAAAGCATACAAACAAATCCTAGTGTTTAAGATCCGGCAATCCCGTGCTCTTAAACCCTAAACAATGAAATGAAAATAATTATTGATAATAGTTCGTAATATTATAGGAAAGCTTAAAAATATCATATTCGCGAATTTCTAATGTCCTTCGTTTCCGAACAAGATCAGTTTTCAAAAACCGTCCCTTGGTATACCGGATGGCAAAAATATTCTGTAAATACCAATAGACTCATAAAAATATAAAGATTTCAAAAATATCAATTTTAAAATGTTTTGGTAGATAAAAATTACAAATATCACATTTATACGCGTATTTTTATTACTACCGGTATTTAATTGTCTAGTTTACTATTCATAGTACTTTTTCTACTATTCATTACTATTCCTCTATCTCTACTTTCTTACTACCTATTCTTACACCTACATACCTATTTCTTACAATTTTCTTTTCCCATAAAAATTCTACACCACATATTACTAAACTTATCTCACACTTTTCTTCTAAAATTAATTTTTAATCAAATTTCTCTCTCCCTTCATGCCTTTGGCATCCACCCCTCTCTCTTCTCCCTCTCCAATTACTTTATTTTTTAATTAATTTAATTACATCTAATTTTCACTCCAAAATTCTATAAATACCTCATACCTCCTTCCTCCTTCATTCTTTCACACAATTCATTTCACTACCAAAACTCTCTTAAAATCTCTCCACAAATCTTCTCTTCAAGAATTCTCTCTACCAAAACTCTCTTAAACCAATTCTTCACAAAAATCATTCCTTATATACAAACTTTCTACCACATATCACTACTCACATAATACCCATTTCATCTACTATCTTCATATCACATAAACACTTTAGGTAAATTTCTTCAAACCATTTATTTACCCATGTCATGTAACCTAACATGACTATGGTGTTGTTTTGAAACTCATATGAGTAGCAAAAGCAACAACATGTTCATATTTTGTTCTTGCATATGAACTTCCTATTTTATTATGTTGTTATGTTGATTTTAGTATTCGTATCTAACTAAATATATTTATGTATATATATATATATAATCTTTAGAGCATATAAGCTCACTTGTTATTTATTTAATTTCATACTTTGCAATTTATTTATTTCATGCTATTTCTTTAAAACTACTCTTTCTAGTCTTAGACTTGTCTATATTAAGTCAAAACAACCTTTTATTTATTTTCTTTATTCTTTTGGGACTAGTCTATTCTTAGTCCCGGGATGCCTTGATGAAGCTAAGGCTCCCAATACTTGACCGGAATATCTTGATGAAGCTAAGGTTCTCAATACTTGATATTTTTATTATTTTGCTTATTATTATTTGTTTCTAGTATTTTCTCATGTTCTTATTATTTTATATGCTCATAATACTTGCATCTACATAATGATATTGTCTCAACTAATTTAAAAGTAGAAATTTACTTTATTAAAGGAACTTAAAACTAAATTTTCTATTATGTAACTTATCACAAAATAATGGAGTTATTATCAACATAGAAATAGAGTTTCTCAACGTTTTCTTAAATAAAAAGATAGTTACCGGACATAAGAAATAAATAACTTTTTTGTTATTATGGAAACTAAGTTTTAGTAAAATAATTTGTTAATATTCATAGTTTTACAAAAAGCTTAAAGATTTAAACTCCTTTTCACTCCATGACAAAACCAAGAAACAAACTAGTTTTCAAGGTTTATATAAATTCAACCCATAAAGTTATAAACCCACTTAAGAAAATAATGATTTTCAAGTTTCTAAAAAAAAAAAACTTATTTTCAAAAAATATAAATAAGATAAGATTAAAAACAAGGATTTTTAAAGATGATTCTTTTTAAAGGAAATAAAAGAACAGATTTTAACAAAAACTTATATTTTAGATAATAAATATAAAAAGACAAGATCCATTTTCTAAAAACATTCTAAATATAACTTTATAAAAAGGTTTTTCAACAACTTAATACACTTTTGATAAACTTGATCTTTTATCACTAAAAGTAAAATTTATGAAAGATTAAGATTAAAGGAAAATTTACTAGTTTTGGAAAAAGGAATTAAGAAAATAAAATAAGAATATACTCATTTATAATAACATATTAAAATATAAAGTTTCTTCAAAATACTTGAAAAGAAATTTATCAAGTTAAGTTTTAACACTTTAAAAAGAATTATTTTATGGAATAAATTGTTGAGACACTACCATTAGAATTTTTGCATATTAAGTGAGCTTATCTATATATTCAAAGAATTTATCAATTATGTATATATATATATATCTATATTTTTATTAAAGGATTTTTAAATGAAGTTGAGTTAGAAAATGGTTTTTGCAAAAATCTAGAAATATTCGTTTTAAATCTGTACCCAACTTTTTTGGAACCCAAATGACCTTTGATGACAAAGATAACCTTAAAAATGGATAGATCTTTTTGAATAGGTAGAAAACGGTATATAATATGCGAAATTCCAAGTTAAAATAAGCAAGTTATGGCCATTTTAAATTCGAATTTCATTCTATACGATTTTGATGAACATAGTGAAATAGAATTAGAAAGTTTAGATAGAATTTCTACGAAATACTCATCCCAGCTATTTCTTTTGTTTAGGTGATGAATGATACGAGATTATCCTTCCTAAGGATTACTACGACTAAGAAAATCGCGAAATGGACGAGTGAGTTATTTCTCTTAATTTCGTTACCTTACTTGTGCTTGTAAAGTAGTGGCATTAGCATACTAAGAAAAGATAAAAATGGATATGCATGGGAATTCAAGGATATGTATATATGTGATTCTTTGTTTATGCGTGAAATGAGAATTAAGAATATCACAACTTCAAACTACCTGTTTAAGTATTTTTGCTTGCATACTTGTATGATTGTTTATTATTTGCTAAAATTGATTGATCGTCCCCTAATATACCTTAATAAGGTTTGGCTTAAGAAAAATAAAACGCTCACGCATAGCATCTATCGTGTCACATTTTTTTCAGAAGGCTGCTACTCCTACGCGTAGAGTTGGATTGGATGTGATCGTGCTGTGACACGAGCCATGTTCCTTCCTAGAAAATCCAAATTTCCCAGGGAATGCGACTCTAGGTTCGGAGCCAAGCCAACCGAACGCCTTGGGTGAGGACCTGGGGACTAGCAGTAGAAGATCGAGGATCTTCAACCCCGATTCCCTAACCTTCGATACGGAGGGTTAAATCCATTCTATATATGGTTTTCAAATAACTATATATATATATATATATATTGTCGTAATCACGTGATTGTTGCATTGTATGTGTAAACCCCGGTTTTCTTAGTAACCAAGTAAACTCCGTAAATCAGAAATCAAAACCTTAAATAGGATTAGTACAAGCAACCTAGGAACCCTAAATCCAGCTTTTCTTCGATTTCTATATAGAAGAACCTCTATAAGCTAAATTAATGTGGATTATTGTTTTATAGCATATTTCAAACCATAAAAAGTTTTGATTTTGAGAATTTTTCTATTTCGGGTTTTCCCGAGTTCCATTACGGAAAAGCGAGCCCCAGAACTAGGAACTAAGAAAAATATTCTGGAATACTCGTTAGAACCGGAATTTTATAAGGATTTCAAAAATATATATTTTATAATTTTTCGGGCTATAAAAATTATAGTTATAACCTTTTTCCCGTAATTTCGTTAATACCGGTAAAGTATATGACTTATCTACTATTTATTACTATTCACAAGTACACCTTATTCTTACAACCTTTCAATCACTCAAATTCATTTTCTTTTCCAAGGATCATTTGTCTCTTATTTATTATTACAAGTTATGACAATTAGTACACTTATCTATCAAAACAAGTCACACCAAAAATCAAATCCCCTCCCTCCTTACAAGCATTGGTCTGTGAAACCCTCCCATTTTGGCTCCAAAATGCTTTGTTTTTTTTTTTTTTTTATCACACACAAACCCTAATTCCTCCAATATAAATAGTCTCTTATTTTTCTCTCTCATTCATTTTTGTTCCATTGTTCCAAAAAGCTCTCAAACCCTCTCATTTTTCCTCTCTATGCCGTGACTCCTTCACCACACACACACACACACACTTTTCTTGCAAATATTTGAGGTAATCATTCTCTTTTAACTTCATAGGATGTTGTAGGATGATATTATGGGTGTTTCATGCATCAAAGGATGTTCCACAAGCTTAAAAAGCTATGGATGATGATGCTAAAAATTGAAACACTCCTCTTGTTGATGATCTCTTTTTGTTATTAGTATATTTGTTATCTTGAAGGCTTGTTTATATTCTTATTTTTGTGATAACTTGTAGATCTAGAGTTTTACAAAGCTTTAGTTATGTTTATGTGTAGATCTAGAAGTTTAAGGCCTACTACCAAGTTTTTTTTTATGTTTCCATGGTTGTATTTTGAGTAGATCTTGGATTTGAGTTTGAATGAAAAAGTAAAATTCGTAACTTGTCAAGGCATCATTTTAAAAACCCTCTTCCAAGTCTTGAAATGGAAGTTTTTGTTAAGAAAATGAAGGTTTATGGATGTATATCATCAAGACTTCATCTTACAAGAATCAAAGTTGATTTTCAAAGTTTATTTTCAAAAAAAAAATTGTATTTTCGGATCAAGACAAAGATCTAAAATAAAAACATGTTTTCCAACTCAAAAATGAGGATTTTATTCAAGAAATGAAGGGTTCTTAAGATATAATATGTAATGGGTTGTTTTTCATGAGTTTTGATGAATTTTCTCAAGAGATATGTTCAAAATAAATTTATGAAAATTCGGATCTAGACCAAGACCCATTTTTGGAACCCATCATTCAACTTTAAAATGAAGATTTAGACAAAAATATAAAGGGCTCTTGGTATAGATATCTTAAGGAATGAATTTTCATAAGTTTAAATGAGTTTTCCTAAAAAGTATTTCTAAAATCAAGTGCTTTGTAAAAGACAAAATTTAGGTCTTGTTTTCATTATAAACTTCAAAGAGGAAATTCGTATCTAAGGGAAGACCAATTTTGAAAACCTCCTTTTAGATCTCAAAACAAGTATTTTATATTGAAAATGGAATGCCTTGATGATAAATAATATAGGAAAATTATTTTCATTGAACTAAGTAAGTTTTAGTAAAGGAATTACTCAAAACAAGACAATGAGTTTCAACTTATAAATTTCGGTTTTATGAAAATGGATTTTTAGAAGTTTCATTTGAACTTTATGTTTGGGATTAAATAAGTGTGTAGTCTCTTGATTTTGTTTTAAAGGTTTTCTTGCAAGTTTAGGACTAAAATAAGTTAATCTAAGTAGTTAAATAGAGTAGATATAGCAATTTTTCACAAAGGCTCAAATCTTGGATTTTCGCAACCCTACTGTACAGTATGTTTCCGACCCTTAGATGACCTTAAAAGTTTGAATTAACTTTGGAAATAGATAGCTCTTTCGAAGTAGATAGAAATCGGTATATTATAAGCTTAATTCCGAGTTAAAATGAGTTAGATATGACCTTTTTAAGTTAAGAATTCAACCTAGGCGAAAATTGACGAATTTAGTAAATAAAATTATTAAGTTTAATAGAACTTCATAAGAGATACTCATTGAGGGTATTCTTTGTACTTAGGTAATTTGGAGGACGGGTTACCACTCCCCGATGACTATTACGACTAGTGGATTTCACTACATGGACAAGTGAGTTCATTTCTCAATTAATTATGCTCTTGGGTGTGCTTGTAGTAGTAGTGGCATTAGACTTAGGAAAAGATAAAATTGTGATTGAATGGTGATCTAAACTTGCATGAATGAACGATAAGTATATCGAGGCAAGCTTTGTTGCAATAACCTTGTATGAGCTAGTATAGATTTGGAGTGTCTGAAATCTGTATGATCACTTTTAAATTATCTAATTAATATGCCATGATTATATGAATAAATTGTACATGCATATCACGTAGTGAGTCACATATCATTGTCGAGTATGCCTTTGGTGGGACAAAGGTGTATTTGGGAGGCAGCGGGTCTTTAATGAAGGGGACTAGGGTTGCATGACTTATGGACCACCCCATTCAAATAATGAAAACTATGGTTGCATGACTTATGGACCAACATTAAAATTGTGGTTGCATGTCTTATGGACCACCCCACTTAAGATTGGGACTATGGTTGCATGTCTTATGGACCAACATTGGAACTGTAGTTGCATGACTTATGAACTACCCCAAACCCCGAATGGAGGGCGTAAATCCATTCACATATGACTACCGGAAAGTCATATGCTTGCTTGCTCATTTGCTTGTGCATTCATATGGTTGCTTAATTATAACTTGCTTGTATAGATATTTTTAGCTTGATCGAGTATGTTACTTGGAAAATGAATCTCACTAAGCAATTAGCTTATACCCCAATAGTTTTTGTTGCAGTGTCCCTATTTTTGTTGTTCCGAGAGGACACTTTGTGCAGGTTTATCACATTGGATTAAAGAGCTTTTGAGGAAGTCGGGACCTAGTATAGGCGTGGACTTCTAGGAAAATCTCTTTAATGTAGACTCAGATATTTGTAAATTGGAGCTAGATGATGAAGACTCCCATTATTTTGGCGGGGTATGCCCCTTGGTTTTTGTAAAACTTAACTATTTATCTTGTTGTGATTTATATTCTTAATGCGTATGCTTTCTTAAGACTACTCGAATCAAAGTGTGATCCTAAAAGTTGTGTAAGTACACTTTACATTCGATATGTAAACTTATGGGATGACTAAGATTGTCATACTTAAGTTTAAATATCGGGTGTGGTGGATTGTCAGGGTACCCTTTGGGGCGTGGCAGTATGCATAGCATATGTGTGAAAATCTAAATGAACTTGTTTGAAAACATGGTGTGAATGAAAAGGAATATCTCACTAAGCTAGTTGTAGCTTATACCCCTATAGATTTTGTTGAAACAGGTATACCCGTGGCTTAAATTGAGGATCATGACATTAAGGAAGTCATGGAAGGATGTTAAGCTTCTATGAAAAAAAATGAAAACATAAGATGAAGTAATTTTGTAAGGTTCTTTATATGTAATGAATTCTATGTTAGTGTTTTGCAGATTCTAAAATGTATATTTATTTGAAGACAATAGAGGGATATGCCCCTAAGAATTATAATTTAATATGTTTATGTTTTATGATAAGAATTCTCTTTGTCTTGTTACTTAATTATTATCAATATAAATTGCGCTACTCCGATGCATTCCATTGGTTGTGATGTACGCCTCATACATGATATGGAAGCCTTTGCGTGACTGAGATAGTCATTCCTAGGCTTTAGTATTGTATACGAAGGACTGCCACGTTTAGGGTACCCCTTGGGGCATGGCATTACCTGAGTAAAATAACCTCATGGTTGAAGCCACAGGTAAGTGTACTGCAAAAGATAACTATAAGGGGGTAAGCTAATGGGGTTAGTGAGATTCATTACCAAAAACAAATACTCAACATTTTTCAAAGCGTAACAAGTTATTTAGGTAAGCATATGAAATGCACAAACACGTGAGCAACCAATTCATATGATTTTCTAGGGATCATATGTCGAATGGATTTGCGCCCTCCATTCAGGGTTAGGTGTTACAGGCCCATACGATCATAGTTTTAAAATCAAACCTTTATAGTTATTTTAGGTACCTATAACACCATAAAAATTGTAGTTAATACTGGTGCCTAGTCCACCTCTAAATAGAATTATGGGCACTACGACCTAGTTATTATATATTTGTCCCACCAAAACTACAATAACCAATGCAATGTGACACAATCATGGTATGCATGTATAGTTTATTTATAATATCATGACATATCAGTTGATTCATTGAAGGTGATCATAGCAATTTCAGACACATCAAATTTAGCTAAACAATCATAAATTATACTCAATTCCCATTTGGATATACTTAACATTCGTTCATCGAAGGATAATTCACATGCACATTTCCAATTTTATCTTTTCCTAAGTTTAATGCCACTATTTTACAAACAAAATAATAAGCACAAATTTTAAATAATGAACTCATTCGGCCATGGCGAATCTCCTTAATCAAAGTAGTCATCAGGATATGGAAATTCGTCTTCCTCGTTACCTAAACAAAAGAAATACCTACAATGAGTATTTCTTGGAATTTCTAAAGAAATTTGTCAACTAATTTGCTAAGTTCGTCAAATTTCGTATTAAAGGATATTCCAACTTAAAATGTCCGTAAATTTCTCATTTTAACTCGGAATTTCACATAATGTATACCGATTTCTACCTATTTGAAAAGATCTATCCATTTTTAAGGTTGTTTTCATCATATATGGTCGTTTGGTTGAAAACCAAATAATCACAGAATCATTACGAAAATTCCAATCTTCAAAACAAACAATTTTGAAGCTTTCCTTATTCAAAACCTTTTAATAAATACTTAGTTATCAATATAGTTTAAGAAAATTTATTTCTACATAAGTAAACTCATATTAAACACATGATTCATGTGTTATTGTCTAATTTTTAATTTTTATCGGGACAATGTCCCTTGATGGTTAGAAAAATCATGTTTTCTACTTTGAAAAGTTTTTGAAATATAGTTCAAAATGTGGATTAATCTTAAAAGATTTCATTTTTATTCTTATTCCTTTACCTTGATGATTACAAAATGATCCTTAGATCTTTCTTCCAAAATTATTCTCACATTTGGACCCTTTTTACTAAATCTATTAAATGCCCTTTTATCTTGGTTTAAAAACTTATGAGTTCTTAGTGATTATAGACTTTCATAAAATATATTTTTAAGAAAAACTTATTTATGAAAAGAGGTTATCAAAGTTAAATAATCCTCCTTTAGTTTAAAAGACAAGTCATGATTTTCCTAAAAAAAAAATTGACAAGGCATAAACTATCATCTCATGGTAGGTTTGTTTTAGTCGAAAATTTTGTTACTTGTTAAGGAAACACTTTAAGTTTAGTATTCCTTTTTCTTGATGATAATATTTGTTTTGTTCTTTGTAAAACAAGACCTCATCTCTTATTATTCGTTCAACATTATGAATCTTGCAATAATATGAGTACACTCATATATCATAACATAGTACACACAAAATAACAAATAAGAGAAATTACAATAATAAAATCAAGTATTGTCATGTATTGGGAGTCCAGGCTCCCGAGATAAAGAATAAATTCCGTCCCAATTGTAAATTAAAATGAATGCAAAAAATAGATATTTAAATATAACAAGAGCAGCAAATAAACAACGACATAAAACAACATAATATAATAAGATAGAAAAGATATCTCCATGAAATAGTGTTATTTCCATAACATTGAAGTTTAGGAAACACCACCATGATCATATTAAGTTACATGACATGGTTGTATGAAAGAAATAAGAATATTTATCTTAAAGAATTTGTAAGAGAAATGGAGAAGAAAGGTTGTAATTTTGGTAAAGTAGATAGTGTTTAGAGAGGATTTGCTTGAAAATGTAAAGAGGGTTTGTTGGTGGTAAAAGAGAGAATTTAGAAAGAGTGTTTGAGAGAATATTTTGGCATGGTAACTTCATGTTGGAAGAGTGGTGTAAGAAATGAAGGGAGGAGGAGGTATTTATAGCATAATGGAAGTGAAGTTGGTGTGGAATTAAATTAAATCAAAAAGAAAATATATATATATATGTAGCACCGGCCATTGTAAAGGAAAAGGGAAAAAAATTATTTCTTTAAATGTTTTGATGATTAAGAGATGTAATATGAGTGGTTGATGTAAGTAAAGAGATATGAAAAATGTAAAAATTAAAAATAGATTAATGGTAAAAAATAAGGTCCAATGGTAATAAATTATAGGCATTAAATAATGTAGAGTAGTATAAAGTAGAGTGGTATTATATAATGAGTAGTATGAAATAATGTAGGAGACAAAAATTAATACCAGTAGTAAGAAAATTCGCGTATAATTGCAATATCAGATATTTTTAGTAATCGAAAAATTATAAAACTGATATTTTTTAATTCCTTATAAAATTACAAATCTAATGGTATTAATAAAATATTTTTAAATTCTAGAGCCTCGAGACATGCTTTTTGAGGATAGTATTCGATCGAGCTCTAAATAAACCGAATTTTATCTAATCTAATATTTTTAAATTTTCTTACATAATTATACACTATACCACGCACATAACTCCTATTTATTCTTCTAGGGTTGAAAAATACGAGAATGTTGGATCTAAACTGTTACATTTTAATAGGGAATTGTTGACTTAGGATTCCCGGTTGACTTCCCGATTTAAGATTTAAGCTTAAAATTATCGTAAAAACTAGGGGTTTACAAATACTCTTTTTGGATATTTTCGAAGAGCTCGAGTTCCCTTATCTAGAGGACTACTTCGACTAGGAGCTTCCTACTACCATGGCTGAGTGAGTTTAATTTCCTATATTCTTGTACTTATGTTTTTGCTTGTAGATTTGCAGCATTAGAATTAGGAAAAGATAAAACTTGAAAGCGCATGTGTCTTACATATATGGTTGAAATGGTGTTAAGCATATCGAGGTGGGAATTGTTAAATAAATAATGTTTGATTTAGCGTAGAAATGATATGTCTGCAAACTCTATGATCACTATTAAAACATCTAATATTATGCCATGATTACTTTAACAAAATGATTCATGCATAATACATAGTGAGTCACATTACATTCATTACTATACCTTTGGTGGGACAAGAGCATAATAGTGAGGTTTGTAGAATCCAAAAATTTACTTTATGATGAATGTTCGCCGATTAAAATGGTGAGTAAGTACCCGAATTAACTACATTTTAGCAGCTAGTAGTGGCTTATATAAAAACTACAAAATCTTTATTTGTGAATTATGGCATTATGGCTCAGAACACAAATAGAGGGGTAAATTCATTCAACATATGATTCTTGAAAAATCATATTTATTATTTGTGTAAACCCTCGAAAATTTCATAATTCTTAAAAATAATCTTAGAATCATAATATCAAAATACAAATTCTGAAAATCAACTCAAGATAAAAACCCAATTCTAGACCAAGTCAAAACACCGGAAACGAAATCTTAAAAATCAAATCAAGTTAAAACTTAATCCCAAATAAGATCAAAAACGAGTTTTCTCAATCCTGAGAAAATGAGAACTCTTGAAACAAAATATAAAGTCTAAATACTAGTATAATCAACGTCCGTACGCCAATTAAATCGTCTACCCAATTCCTAAAACGCAAATCAAAACGGTAGATCCAAATACCGCTTAATAACGAAATGATAAAATCTTAAATCCTTCAGTAAAATTTTAGAATCACAATTTTCAATTTTCGCCAAAAATCAAACTAAGTCAACTCATAACCCTAGACTCAGTTAAACTATCCCGAGAACTAAAAACTATTAAATAATCACAAGTAAAAATAGATAAAACATAAATGTCGAGCTAAAAATATAAAACGATCAAAACTCGAAAATTATACGGTCTTACGAATAACTCAGTAAAATCAGAAATCAAGATGGAACCCTAAAAGTCAATAAGCCTATAACGAACCCTAGTGTTTAAGATCTGGCAATCTCGCGTTTTCAAACCCTAGAAAACGAAATTAAGTTAATGGCCTAGAATAGTTCGTAATAACATAGGGTAACATAAAAATATCAGATTCACGAATTTCGAGTGTCCTTCGAACTCAAACAGGATCAGTGCTCGAAAAGCATGTCCCGAAGCTCGGAATATTAAAAATATTCCGTTTATACCAATAGACTCGTAAAAATATAAGGATTCCAAAAATATCAGTTTTAGAATTTTTCGGTAGCTAAAAATTGCAGATATTGCATTATTACGCGTATTTTTATTACTACAGGTACTTTAATTGTCTAGTCTACTATTCATAATACTTTTCTAATATTCATTACTATTTCACTATCTCTACTTTTTCTTACACCTATTTCTTACATCTAGATACCTATTTTCTTACTTTTTTCATTTCCAATACAACTTTATTCACATCAACTTTACACATTATATCTTTATTACACAAAACAAATTAAAATAAATCAATTCCCACTCCCCATAAAGCAAACCGGCGCCCCCTATGTCTCTTCCAACAATTTATTTTTCTTTTTCAAATTATTTTATTACATCCAAAATTCACTCCAAAAAATTCTATAAATACCCCCTTCCTCTTCTATTCTTTCACACAATTCATTTCACTACCAAAACTCTCTCAAATTCTCTACACAAACACTCTCCATAAACTTTTCCTCTACCAAAATTCTCTTTCACCAAATATCCACAAGAATTTCTCTTCATGCAATACAACTATCATCTCTCCATAACCACATAACCATACATTCACTACCATCTTCATACCACACAAATACCTTAGGTAAAAATTTCTTTCAACCATTTATCTATTCATGTCATGTAACTTAGCATGACTATGGTGTTGTTTTGAAACTCACATGAGTAGTAAAAGCAACAACATGTTCATGTTTTGTTCTTGTACATAAGCTTTCTATTTTTATTATGTTGTTACTATTATTGTTATTATTTGCTTCTAATCTAACTTATATATAGTATTATGTATATTATGTATATATTTATTTAGAGCATATAAGCTCATTTGTTATTTATTTACTTCCAAGTTTTGCAATTTATTTTGTTATTAAAACTAGTCTTTCTAATCTTAGACTTGTCCATATCAAGTCAAAACAACCTTTTGTTTATTTTCTTTAATCTTTCGGGACTAGTCCATTCTTAGTCCCGGGATGCCTTGATAAAGCTAAGGCTCCAATACTTGACCGGAACACCTTGATAAAGCTAAGGTTCCCAATGCTTGATATTTATTTTCTTGCTTATTTCTAAATATTTTCTTATGTTCTTAATTGTTTTATATGCTCATGATACTTGCATTTACATAATGTTAATGTCTCAACTAATCTAAAAATAGAATTTTACTTTACTTAATGAACTCAAAGCTAAGTTTTTGATTATATCACAAGATCATGAAGTTATTATCAACAACATAGAAATAAAGTTTTCTCAACGTTTTCATAAATAACAAAGATAGATTTCCAAGGGAACATAAGAAATTATTATTTTCTTTATATATTATGTTAACCTAAGCTTTTAGTAATATAATTTATTAATATTAAAAGTTTTTACAAAAAGCTTAAGATTTAAACTCTTTTAAGCTTCGAAATAAAACTAAGAAAACAAACTAGTTTTCAAAGTTAAGATAATATCAACTCATAAGGTGATAAACCCACTTAGGAAAAATAATGACTTTCAAATTTCTAAAAAGAAGGAACTCATTTTCAAAAGAATATAAATAAAGTAAGATTAACAATAATGGATTTTATCAATAAAGATAATTCTTTTCAAAAGAAATGAAAGAACAAGTTTTAGAAAGCAAAAGCTTATATTTAGAAATAAATATAAGAAAACAAGATTCATTTTCTAAAACACATCATAAATACAAAATTATGAAAAGGCTTTCATCGACTTAATATACTTTTGATAAAATTGATTTTTTATCACTAGGAGTGAAATTTATGAAAGACTAAGGTTAAAGAAAAATTTACTTGCTTTGGAAAAAGGAATGAAGGAAAAAAAATAAGAATATATTCATTTATAATATAAAGTTTCTTTCAAATACTTGAAAAGAAATTATCAATGTTAAAGTTTAACAACTCGAATTGAATTATAAAATAAATTGTTGAGACACTACCATTAGAAACTTTGCATATAAAGTGAGCTTATCTATATACTCAAAGTATTTATCAAATATATGTTCATATATATATATATATATATATATTGTTACAAGAGGATTTTCCTTAAAAATGAAGTTGAGTTAGAAATGGATTGGCAAAAGTTTAGAAATAATTCGTTTTAAATCTGTACCCGTTTTTAGAACCCAAATGACTTTTTTTTGACAAAGATAAGTTTAGAAATAGATAGATCTTTTTGAATAGGTAGAAAACAGTATATTATATGTGAAATTCCGAGTTAAAATGATCAAGTTATGGCCATTTTAAGTTGGAATTTCCTCTTATACGATTTTACCGTGATTTTTAGTTTAGAATCTCCAAGGATAGAAATTCCATGAAGGACTTATCCCGGGTATTTCTTTTGTCTAGGTGACGAAAGATACAAGATTACCCTACCCGAGGATTACTACGACTAAGAAGATCACAAAATGGACGAGTGAGTTATTCCTCCTAATTTCGTTACCTTGCTTGTGCTTGTAAAGTAGTAACATTAGTATACTAAGAAAAGATAAAAACGGATATATTTGGGGGATTCGAGATTATGTGTGATTCTATGTTTATGCGTGAAATGAGAATTAAGAATATCGTAACTTCAAACCGCTTGTTTAAATAATTCTGTTTACTTACTTGTATAATTGTTTATTGTTTGCTAAATTGATTGATCGCTCTTAATAAACCTTAATAAGGTTTGGCTTAAGGAAACTAAAACGCTCACGCATAGCATCCATCGAGTCACATCTATTTCAAAAGGCTGCTACTCCTACGCGTAGAGTTGGATTGGCTGTGATCGTGCGGTGCTACGAGCTATGTTCCTTCCTGGAGAATCCAAATCGATCGGGGAAAGCGACTCTAGGTTTGGAGCCGAGCCAACCGAACGCTGTTGGTGAGGACCTGGGGACTAGCAGTAGAAGGTCGAGGACCTTCAACCCCGATTCCCTAACCTTTGATATGGAGGGTAAATCTGTTCTATATATGGTTTCCGGATAACTATATATTTGCATAATCATGTGGTTGTTGCATTGTATGCATGGCATAGTGTGAATAAATAAATAAACTTGTTTGAAAATATGGTGCGAATGAAAAAGGGATATCTCACTAAGCTAGTGGTAGCTTATACCCCTATAGATTTTGTTGAAACAGGTATACCCGTGGCTTAAATTGAGGATCATGACATTGAGGAACTCATGGAAGGATGGTTAAGCTTCTATGAAGGAAATAGAATTATAAGATAAGTAATTTTGTAAGGTTCTTTATATATAATGACTTCTATGATTAGTGATGTATATTTATTTGAAGATAATAGATGAACATGCCCCTAAGAATTGCAATGCAATATGTTTTATGATAAGTATTCTCTTTGCCTTGTTACTTATTTATCATCAATATAAATTGCGCTACTCCGATACGTTCCCTTGGTTGTGATGTACGCCTTGTACATGAAATGGAAGCCTTTGCGTGACTAAGGTAGTCATTCCTAGGCTTTAGTATTGTGTACGGCGGACTGCCACATTTAGAGTACTCCTCGGGGCGTGACAATTTGCTCACGTATTTGTTGCATTTCATATGCTTGTTTAAATAACTTATTTGAAAATAATTCTCACTAAGTAAGGAAGCTTACACTCTTATAGATATTTATTGCATTACCCTTACCTTTTGGTTGATGCTTAGGGGATACTTTTCACAGGTACTACCTTTTGGATTCATGAGTTTTTAGATGAAGGCAAAGACTAGACGTAGACCTAGACTTCTAAGTAAATCTCCAATGTAACTGTTTTGAATAGACTTTGATGGACTATATCTTTTGATAAGGGAATGCCCTTTTAATATTTGTAAGACTCTTATATTCCATATTTAAGGTGCTTATGTTGTGATTTCCATTCTTAATTGCTATTATGAATGTCTTCTTAAACAACTCGTTTCAAAGTTGGTCCTATATCATCGTGAGGGTATGCCTTACACCCGATATCGAAGCTTTTGGGATGACTAAGGTTATCATACTTAAGCTCTAATATTAAGTGTGGCAGACTATCGCGTTTAGGGTAGAATAACTTGATCTTAACACATTTCAAACAAATTAGTAAGTTTGATTATCAAACATATGCAATGCAACACTTAACCATACGGAAATGTATAATTTGGATGACCGGAATTTAAACCAATAGAGATTCGTGCCCTCTTTTGTGAGTTAAAGGACTAGCTCTAGCAATTCTCACCCAAGAGAGACAAAGAACTAAGAAAGGAGAAATCCTTTTTAAACTGTGTTTGTCAGTACACTGTATGAGGCTCCTGACTCACTCCTTTCTCTTTTCAGGTATAGCTAGACTCTTATAGCATTCGATCTATTTAAATATGATATTATAGTAGACTATAGATAAGATGCTGATGGAGAAGATTATCCAGTTGAAGAGTATGGTGGATTATTGTCAAGGAGATAGAGACTACAATTTAACTATGTTTATATTGTGGTTTTATGTGTACTAGCGTATAGTGATGGGGCACGGACCTAGCTATCGATCTGCAATATTAGTTAGCAGTAATGGAATCTTTGAGCTATCTATTCATGTTGTTAAGTGAGCTGTGACTATTATTCCATTGGAAGTTCAATATTATGTGCCGTTGACTCAAAGTCGGTGTTATTTATGTATGTTTAGAGTACAATGTTTGTCTTTAATTGCAGTTGTAAATCCCTAAATTTTTTGCAATTCCTAGAAATAGTTCATGAATTAAAATATCGAATCGAAACCCTATAAGTGGACCCAAGTTAAAACCAAACCCTAAACAAGATAAAACATGAGATTTTATGGTCTTAAGAAAAAGACAATCTTCAAAAAAAAAATAGAAAATTCAATAATCGTTCGACTCAAAACCCGAATATGAGAAAATTCATCTATCTAATCCCTAATGTAAACCCCTCAATTTTTACGGTAAAGTTGGGTTAAACCCTAACTCTAGTCAAATCGGAGTTTCAAAAGTCAGCAAAGATTAAGACAATCTAGCAATTTCAACTCTCGCAATCACGCGCTCTCAAACCCTAGACAACGGAATTGGGTTAATGGCTTATAATAGTCCATAATAATATAGGGGAGTATAAAAATATCATATTTGCCTATTTCCATGTCTTTTGGATCCAAACGGGATCAGTTTTTGAAAATCGTGCTCGGAAACATTGGACAGTAAAAATATTTCATTTATACTGTTAGAGTCGTAATAATATAAGAAATCCGAAAATATCAGTTTCATAATTTTTCGATAACTAAAAATATCATATATAGCTCGTTTACGCGTACTTTATTACTACCAGTATTTTATTTGTCTAGTCTACTATTCATAGTAGTATTTCTACTATTGATTATTATTTCACTATCTCTACTTTTTTTTACAACCTATTTCTTACTACCTATACACCTATTTCTTACATTTTTCATTTCCAATACAACTTTTTACTTAACTTCTCTTACACTTCAATTTCTTTTCATTACAAAAATATAAAACAAAACAAAAATTCTCTCCCTCTCTTCTCCAAATTGCGCCGGCCCCCCTCTCTCTTTTCTCTAATATTTTTCTTTTTAAATTTATTTTATTACATCTAATTTTCACTCAAAAACTCTATAAATACCCCTTCCCTCCTTCACACTTTACACATAATTCTTCATCTTAGCAAAACCTACCAAAATTTCCTCTCAAATCCTCTCTCTAACAATTCTCTCTCAAAACACTCTCGACCATTTACTTCCCTTCAAGAAAAATAACAAACATACTACCCATTTATCTCTTTTCAAATCCTCCATTAAACCTTATGTAAAATCACATCTATATTTATTTACCATGTCATGTAACTTAACATGACTATGGTGTGTATTTTCTAAATAAATAATTGTTATGAAAGAAACACTATGTTCATGTTTTATTCTTGTTCATGAACAACTCTTATTCTATTATTATGTTGTTATATTATTGCTATGTTATTATGTTGTTGACATTATCCTAATCAAACTCCTATATGTTAGTAAATATATTTACGTGTGTGTATATATATATATATTTCCTGGAACATATGTGTAATACCCTGGATTTTACATAACCCGGTTATAATAAATATATAAAATAAAATGTAGAATCATAAAAGAACTATAACAAAAATATTAAAAATCACTTCAAATTTTTCATGATTTAAATTTCTAAGTATGAACAAACTAGAATAAAGAATCTTTATCACTAATACTATAAAAAGTTCATAATAAAGAATAAAGAAAACTATTTAATATGTACGAACTTAAGTTTTAATGTAAAATATATATATATATATTAAAACATTTAAGTTAAATAATTCTGAGTCTATAAAAACTAAAAGTCTGATATAATCCAGTAATTTATAATTAGTAAAAAGAACTGAATAACAAATATAAAATTAAATTTCTAATCTAATAAAAAGTCTAGAATAAATTCATAAATAGAAATGATTTCATATGTAATTTCAAATCTTAAAGATTTATAATAAAGTCGAATTAAGGACAATATAATTATTAATTTATCAAAATACCACGAAACGAAACTTTTAAATAAATAAAATATAATTTACGATAGCAGGTTTAAAAACAAAAAAGTGAAAGTATTAAACTAAAGATTCTATGTATACTATCATATACAGAATATTTAATATCGTTAATATATAAATTTTTATCAAAAATGTTATCAAATCAGTATTTATCATACGTGTCATTTAGATCCACAAAATTAAATTTTTTCACCAATTTATATTTTCCCTTACTCCTTATATATTTATTGGTTATAAATTTATCATCTTCTTATTATTTATATATTTTTATATATCCTAACTGGTTTGCATTTTTTTTCGTTTGATATACGTTTATACGGTTTGGAATTGTTTTGCAAATTGAACTCCCTGGACGCGTATATGATTCTAAGAAAAAGCAAAAATCAAACACATATATAGATATCTTTAATAGAAATTCTATGTATACTATATTGTTGAGAATATTTAATAACGCGAATATGGAACTTCTCATCTAAAAATATTACTAAATCAGTATTTAATATACGTATCACTTAAACCCGCAAAATTGATTTTTTTCACAAATTTATATTTTACTCCTTCCTTATACGGTTATAAATTCATTATCTTATGTTTATATTTTATTTATATATATCCTAAACCTAAAATAATTATCAACTAACTAATATAAATATATATATATATATAGGATTACAACTTGCAGGAGACGTTTTTGGTTTCGTTTTAAGGGCTGTGATCTTCTTATTCTTGGTGAGCCGAAAATCCTTCAACTAAACAATGTTAAAGTCAATACCAATCTAACTTTAATCAATGTAAATCGGCCAAATCATTTCCTATATTAATGATAAACAAACAAGGATATGAATGAAGACAAACAGGAGCAATTCGTTCTAATTTAAGGATGAAGAACGGCCGAACTTTACATTCATTTCTATATATATATGTATGCAAACGAACTTCGTTGGACGAGCAAATGAACTCCAAACTTTCCCAAACTTTCCAGAATACAACCTTAGCTTCTTAGGAGTTGAACCAAACAGAAAAAGAATTTTAAACGCTCACATCCACCCCGTTCAAAAATTCGAACAAAAACTGGGAGAAACGTTCAAAAACGAGCATGAGGTAAGTGATTCTCATTCCGCGAGTTTTGATGTTTTTAGTGTTATATGTATATAAATATCATGTATAAATGCTTAGGAATGAATTAGAATAAATTTATGAGTGTAAAACAATGAAAAATCGGATCAAAACCAAGGTTGAAGACGATGAATAGTGCTTCCCGCTGAGCCCAGGCTTGGTGTACGGGCGTACATAACCCGTAGACCCCTCGGCTAGCAGCGTGTACGGGCGTACATCACCCGTATACCCTCGGCCAGCAACGTTGCACGGGCGTACTTAACCCCGTACACCACTTATCCAGCACGTTGTACGGGCGTACTTCACCCCGTGCACCCCTCGGCCAGAAGAAAGAAAAACGAAATTAAGTCTACATAATTATATAATAATTAATTATTTAAATAACCTTAGAATGTTTACTATTTTTCCTGCATTTAATTATTTCCTGAAATAGTAATAGTAATATAATAGTATTAAATCCAAAATTTACTTATTTATTTAAATTTAAAATAAAATTATTTTCTGACTTTATTAAATATAGGATGTTTAAATATTTAATCTATTATTATTCATCTAAAAGAGAAATTTTCTTTAAAAATATAAATGACTTTGTTAAGTAATTTCCGCATAATAGATTTCTAATTATTAATATTCTTAATATTATTAAAAGAATTTTTAGAATTTCGAAAATATTATTTTTGAAATAAATATAAAATATGGATATAAGACTGAAATTACTTTAGTAATAATATTAATTAAAATATATAAGACAATTAGTATAATTCTTAATGTGATGGAATATAATCTATTTTCGAAAATTTATTACTATTATAACTATTATTATTTTTGTTATCAATATTGTTATTAGTATTATTGATTTCGCTACTAAACTATTAAATTGTTTTTACTATTAGTAGTAATATTAAAACTAATATAATCACCATTATCTTTGATACTAGTATTACTACTACTTTTATGAGTATCACTAATACTAAGATTAGTTTATCATATAAATAAAATATATGATTTTTGGTAACTAATTAAAATAGATTTAGTAATTGAATTAGGCGATTAGTTTCCAATTAACTCAGCTTAGACTAATATAGTAAGTAAAACCATAAAAAGAAAGGAGTACGTAATTTCTAAAATATGTCTAATTTAGAATTAGTGTAAATAATAGTATAAGTTATACCAAAACTAATCCGGTGAATATGATATTTCAAATATCTTATCTTCGGAACTAATAGAAGAATAAATTAGTAAAATAATAAACATCTGTTATTTCATTCCATAGGAATATAAATCGGTTCTCGGACTACCAGTAGATTATTACAGCGATATAGCGAGGACCACAGGTGAGGGAATTCTGATGATCTACTATTTGCTTATGATTGCTACTGTTTGCTATTATGTTGATTGTATCGCTTGTATGGAATGACTGATTGATGTGAGTGTTATCATCTGCATGATCACTTGAATAAATGGATAAAGATAATAATTCGACTAAACTAATTGGATATACTCGTCGCATGTGCTTGCTCTCCTTGTAGGAAATGTCCCGAATTTGAAATCAAAAGTATTTTGAAATGTTTTTTTTTTAAGAAATCCGACTTGGAATATTCCAGGTTGTTTTTATATCCTTTAAAAAGGAAGAATTTGTGCTAAAAGAGTTTATGAGATAAACATGGGACATTTCTGAGTATTGTTGTGACAGTGGATGTTGCCTGAGTTGGGATCCACTGGTCACGTGGCGATAGATATTACCTGGATTGGGATCTATCCACCGGATTCACCTTTAATAGGTGATGGTTCGTATTAGCAGTAGATGTGACCCGAGTCGGGGTCTACTTGCTAGATTCACCATAGATTGGTGAAGGATTGTAAGAATGGCCATTAAATTGGCATTATATATATTTAAATATTAACCAGCGTAAATCACGTGAACACGTTGGGGAATATTTGTTGTTACCAATGGCGGTTAAGCATTGGGTGAGTCTGGATGGACACAACCACCAGGCAGCCTCGTACGGTTAAGGCGAGGTGTCCCATGCGGGTAAGTATGGGAGACAACTGAATTGTAGACAGGTAAATCTACATCGTCTATGGTTCCGGACCCCATGGATGTGTTGCTTGCATTCATTACGTATGCATTCATATTGTGTGTAGATAGATTTGCATGAGTGTATAATTAATGTTTGATAACTTGCGTGACCGGTAGTAGTGAGGAATGAACTCACTAAGCCCGTGGTTCGCTCACCTCCCTACAGTTTTTATGCAGGATTATTACTAGCAGGAATTGGGCTAGGAATGTGTGAAGAGAGCTTCTCCAACAAACTTTATTGAAGATAGAGATATAGGGTATGGAAACTTAGAATGTAAACTAAATGAATTTTGAATTTTGTATGTTGTAGTTTGAAAACCCAATTTCACTATTTGGTGGGGGATACCGATTCTCTGCGATCTTGGTGGAAATTGGAAAATCAAATTCCATAGTCGAAATACTGTAATATATTATATCATTTATAGAATAAATATTTATAAATAAATAGAGTCTTGTATACTCTGACATACAAGACGGCTCTCATGTTACGGGTGCACACGTGATATGATGGTTATAGATAAATCCTGTTAGGCCCCATATTAGGGTCATAACAATATGAGCCTACTAACATAACATTTATTTATTTATTTATTCATGCTTTGCAATTTATTATTTGCTTGTTGCATGCAAATTGTTAAGAATAGTCTCTCTAGTCTTAGACTTATTTTTATAAAGTCAAAACGATTTCTTTCTTTTCTTTTCGTTTCTTTTTTTTTTTTTTTTGGGACTAGTCTATTCTTAGTCCTAGGAAGCCTTAATGAAGCTAAGGCTCCCAATACTTGATCGAAATATTTTGATGAAGGTAAGATTCTCAATGATTGACCATATTATTACGCTTATTTGCTTATGATATTTCTTTCTATCTTATTATATATTATTCTTACTATGCATGATTTAGAATGTTGTTGTCTTAATAAAAATAAAAATGGTTCTTTCTTAAATAAGAAAAGTAAGCTAAATTTCTTAACAACGGATTTTTCAACAAGAGATCTAAGTTTTTTTTTTTTTTTTTTGTAAATTCTTTTCAAAAGCTTAGACAAGCTAATCATAAATTTTAAATTATTAGTAATGAAGATTCCTTCACCTAATAAAGAGAACTCGTTTGTTTTATAAGGAGGAACTAAATACTCCATAAAAATATATTTTTTAGTATTAAACTTGAAATTTTAACCCATCCACATCTTTTATAAAACTTAAATAGGTTCATCATAGATTTTGAAAATCAATTACTAAAAAAGCTTTCACAAGACTTAGTTCTAATATTGTTATTCTCTTTTCAAAGTTAAAATGAAATTTTTGCTAAGTTTTAATATTGATAATTCTTGATTAGGAAAAATTTTCTTAGGAACTTATCTAAAAAGATTATGCCATCACTTGATAAAAATTAGGAATAAAACAAGTTTTTCAAATCAAGATAGAATCAACTCACTATTTTAGAAACCAACTTAGAAAAATAAAATTTGCCAAGGAAGTAAAATTTTAAAAGTCAACCTACTTTCTAAAGAGGAAAAAGTATATATGTAAGCCCTCGAAAATTTCAGTAAATAATTTCAAGATGAACTTCGAAAATAAACCCTAAAAATCACTCCAATTAAAACAGAACTTTGACTAGTCCAAAAACACGAACGAATTTAGAAACTTCTTAATCTTGAGAAAATGAAAATCTTTAAATATAAAATAAGAACTCAATAGTCTTCAAATTCAAAACTACGATGTACAAAAAAAAAAATCCCATATTTAACTCCGACTTATAAAATTGGGTAATAGAGATCCCAAAAATAAATTATTAAAAGTAATAGCGATTGACTTTCGGAAATGAAACCCAATTCAAGAATTCCAAAAACGTTAAAAGATATTAAATATTTACAAAAATGAAATGTAAAATAAATTTATCAAATTAAATATATGGAATGAGCATAAAATATCAGTTTCCAAATTGGCAAAGATCTAAACCGGAAAATCACCCAGTAACCCTAAGTAGTATACAATAGTTTAAGTTCAACAATCTAGCACCCCTAACCCTAGAGGCCGAGATATAGTTTAAATATGTAGAATAGCTCATAGTAATATAAGTTTGTTTAAAAATATCAGATTGGTAAATTTTTTACCTATTTCGAACCCGTTCAGATACAGACTTCGAAAAGCATGTCCCGGGCTCGAGATATCAAAAATATGCCAATAGTACGTTAGACTCGTAATTTCATAATATTTTTAAATATATCAGTTATATAATTTTTCTAGTTATAAAAGTTACAGTTATAATCTTTTTATCGTATTTTCATTACTACCAGTAATTGATTAGTCTTTTGCACTATTCATTTTTATTTCATTACACACTTTTATTCTTCTTATAAAGTCTTATATTTTTAGATAAATATGTTATATATTATAGAAAATTTTGTTTTTCTAAAATTTAGTTAGTTCGGGCTTTTACGGGATCAAATTCTGTTTAAGACCTGATACTAAAAATAAAATAAATAAATTTAATAATTGAAAAATATTTATATTTTCATAAAATAATTTTTAGAATTTTTTCGAGTTATAAAAATATCATTTATAGCTCATATTCGCGTATTTTGATCATATAGGTAACACATTTGTTAAAATATTAAAATAATTCAAATAATTATTTAATTTCAATTATGAAAAATCTGCTATAAATATTGGAATGAATTTTTTATTTTATTTTATTTTATTAAAAAAAGTACCTTTACAACCCATACCTTCAAGTACACCTTACACATATCACTTCCTTTTCATTTCAATCTTTCTACACTCTATCCCACACTTCATGGCAGATTTTGCCCTTCTTTATGGCTGCCATTGTCTTTTATTTACTCCATTTTGACTAAATTAATTATATTCTACTCCTTCTTAAGAAAGCTACATTACATATTTATTACACAATTCAAATTTAAGTCAAATTTCAACAAAATTTCTCCCTCTCTCTCTCCCATATTCACGTGCAGCATGTTCCCTTTGTGGCTGCCCTTGTTTTATTTTTTTTTCTCATTTAATACACTCATTTTCTCTCTCTCTTTCATTTACTCATTTTTCCTTTTTCATTCCTTAACCTTTTCTCTCTCTTTTTCCTCTCTTTTCTTCTTCTTCTTGTTCTTGTTTCTTCAAGAACCAAGCTGCCCCCACATCTTTTGTTAGCTTCCAACCATATTTCTTGAAGATTTTTAAGCAAATCATCATCTCAAAGCCTCCATAGGTGATATAGGTAAAGTGTAATGAAGGTTTCATGCATCAAATGACCTTCCATAAGCTTAAAAGCTTAGGATGATGATGCCAAAAATGAAACACTCCTCTTCTCCATTATTATTATCTTGTATCATAATTATTTTCTTGTTTAAAGTTGTTATATTTTATAGATCTAACTTTTTTAGCTTTGATTTTTGTTTATGCCTTAGATCTTGTTATTGAAGTTATTATTTTTGTTATTCCTTATGATTTATGCATATGTTCACCACTCACATAACTATTTAGTGATTCATGCATGTATAACTAGATCTAGTTGTTTTTAGGTTCATACATGCATTAGACTTTGTTTTATGTTCATGAGCAACTTGTAATAGCATGATGATGGTAGGAAAGTTGTAGGAAACTCAAGATCTATTTTATTTTCAACCAAAATAATTTTTGAAAATTCGGATGAAAATGGAATCATATTTAGAAAAGTTGTTTTTCAACTTCAAAATGTGTATTTTTCATTTAAAATGAAGGGCTTAGGGTATAGATAACATAAATGAAGGATTTTGATGAGTAAAGTTTAGATCTAGGAGTTTATAGCTTACTACCATGCAATTGTTTTATGTTTATGTTCATATTAAGTATAGATCTTAGTTTTGAACTCAAACAAAATTGTGAAATTCGTATTTTGGCAAGACCCCTATATAAAAACCACTTTCCAAGTGTCAAAATGTAATTTTTACTTAAGATAATGAAGGCTTAATATACATATATCATCAAGACTTCTTTTTACAAGAATCAAAAGTGATTTTCAAAAGTTATTTTCAAATAAAAATTCTATTTTCGGATTTTGGCCAAGGCATATTTTAAAAACATGTTTTTCAACTCAAAAATGAAGTTTTTATTTAAGAAATGAAAGGCTCTTAGGATAGGATATGTAAGGAATGGATTTTCATAAGTATAGATAGATTTTATCAAAAGATATGACCAAAAATGAATTTTGTAAATTCGGATCCCAACCAAGACTAATTTTGAAAACCCACATATCAACTCAAAAACTCATGTTTTATGTGAAAAATGAAGGGTATAGGTAATAGGTATCATTAAGTGGTGATTTTTACAAGTTGAAATGAGTTTGGATATGAGTAATGTGTAAAACAAAAAGTAGAATCAAGATGGAAAATTTTGAGTTAGTAATCAATTTATGAAATTCGTAATTTTGAATGAAGGCCATAAGAACACCTATTATCCAAGCTCAAAATGAAAGTTTTATGTAATGAGTGGAGTCCTTAAGTAATAGGTACCATAAGGTCTTAATTTTTAATGCATTAAACAAGTTTTTCCCAAAGGAATCATTCAAAAAGTGGATTTTCTAAAATTCGGATTTTTGAGTAAATCATATTGGAAAACATATTTGCAAAGTGTAAAATGAAATTTTTGTGTAAGAATGAAGTCCTTAGTGGTTATGTATGATTGAGCCCTAATTTTCTAAATATCAAATGATTTTTACTTAAAGGAATCACTCAAAAACCAATTTTTACCAAATTCGGATTTTGGAATCAACCCTACTTGAAAACATGTTTACAAAGTGTAAAATGGAAATTTTTATGTAGAAATGAAGGTCATAAGTAATATATATAATGAAGACTCAATTTTAACAAAAATAATTATATTTTCTTAAGTAACAAATCCAAAACAAATGGAAATGATCAAAGTTAGAAAACTAGATTTTTATAAGTAGTTGTTATTATGGTCTTGCAAAATAAAAAGTTATAAAATTTCCTTTTAGCAAAAATCATCAAGATCATGCATACATTAAGCTCATCTCATGTCATTCATGTTAGGAAATCACTCATATTGCATGTATAGCTAATTTATATAGTAGGAACATTACAAACATTTACAAAACTATTTTTCGGAATCGGAAACCATTACTGATCAGATCTGATCCCTCTGTTCTGAGACCTAAATGTTTTCAAAACTTAAAAATAATATTAGAAATAGATCTTTCAAAGTAGATAGAAATCGATATATAATTTGCGAGATTCCAAGTTAAAATGACCAAGTTATGGCCGTTTTAAGTTGGAATTCCCGCTTAGGACGAGAATTACGAATTTGATAGTTTGTATGAGATAGCTTGGACTAGCTAAATGATGAAATACTTATTAGGGTATTTCTTCCTTTTTAGGTTACCCCGATATCGACTATTCCCTACCACCGGATTACTTGTACTAAGAACCGGTGATCCAATGGCCGAGTGAGTATTACTTCCGATTTCATTTATTGTATGTGATTGTAATAATAGTTGCACTAGATATTTGGTAAAGATAAAATGGATATGCATGATGGGGACGAATGGGAACTATGTATGCTTGTTGTTGATGGGGATGAATGGGAACTATGTATGCTTGTTGTTGATATGAGAAATGGAATGTAAGAATATCGAAGCTGAGTGATTAACTATTGCTTGTATAGATGAATTACAATTGAGTGTCTGCAATTATTGACTGATCACTTAAAAGAATTGGTATAATTGATTATTCAGAATTGAAGATGAAATTGAACTCATTCATACACGATGAGGATGGAGCATTAGCATTTATTGGTTTTGAGATGACCTAGATTTCATTTTTTTTTCAATTTCATGTGTTTAAGTATTTATTTTAAAATGTTGAATTGAATGAGCATGGTTATATATGTATTAATGTGTGTGTAGTAAAATTATTAATGTTGTCTTTTATACATTAAAAAGGTTAAGTTAAGATAGATTTATAAATCAACTTTTCTATTTTGTTAAAGGTTAATTGATAGAGTTTCTTGTAATTAAGGTAGCATTTATGCCCAAATATAAGCCAAATGAAGTTCAAATTCATGCCAAATGCAACCTAAGTTAAAGTATGCATTAAGGGGTAAATTTGGAATATGTTTTATGCATAATTAAGCTTGTTTGAGCTTCCTTTTTTCAGCCCTAATATTTATACGAATTTTTGCTTCTCTTTCTTTCCTTTCTTCTTCTTCTTTCAATTCCATTCCAAGCTCAAGACAAGGTCTATATCAAGTTTTAAGAATCAAAGTTTTCTCAAGACAAGGTATATATATATACTTGAATTAATTTAGTTAAGGTTGTTGTGTTGTTTTATTTTCCTTTTTGAAGTAGTTGTATGGATTATTAGATGAATTGAGTTTAAGATGATCTAAATGGTTTGTGCATGTTTGGGATGAGCTTGTGAGTGTGTGAGGTTGTGTATGTATGGTTGAGGTAATATGAAGTGTTGGGAAGTTGTTAAGAGGATTTGTGTAGGAGAATTTAGAATTGATGGAAGATGGTTTTTGAAGTGTTTAATGATGTTGAATTCATGCTTTGAATTGCTAGAATTGAGTAGTATAGATATGAGTGAGTATATGATGTTAGAAATGTAGTGGAGGAAGGTTTAAAGTGTATTAAGATATAATTTTGCAAAGTTGAAAAACAGGGGATTTGAGTTTCACGTTTAAGCTTGTTTTTAAAACGTACGCCGGCATCTGGGGATTCTACGCCGCCGGCGTAGAGGCGATGTAGAAAGCCCACAGAATCGATTTTCCTAACGCCGTTTGCAACGCCGCCGGCTTTTATGTTAAGGATTTGCCAGCGTCTGTTCTTCAGAACGTACGCCGGCAATTTGAGTTTCTACGCCGCCGGAGTAGAGGCGGTATTGATAGTCCACAGAACCAAATTTCTTAAAGCCGACTGACGCCACCGGCTTTCGCTAGGAAGTCAGCCGGCGTTCTTTCTTCCATATTGTACGCTGGCTTCTGGGAATCAACGCCGCCGGCGTAGGATAGAAAGGCTGACGGCGTACCCTTGAACGCTGCCAACGTTGGCAGAGTACATTCTCAGAACATTGAACACCGGCTCAACGCCGCCGGCGTTGAGTACCGGCGTATCCCCTGTGCTTTTGAATTTTAAGAGCTTTTTCTAAAAATTTTCCAAAGTTGTTATTTGAGCAATTAAGTGTTTATTAAACAATTTGGGATATATTAGGACGTTTAAATGCTTTTTCGTGACTTTGTAGTCAATGAATTGGATGTCTTTGATTAATTGTGATATATGGATATAATATGTGTATACTCGTGATAATGAGGTCTATAATTGTTGATTTATTGATTATTGTGGTATTTCTATTACAGTTAAGGATTCTTCGGTTAGTTCTTCACCGAGAGATCCTAGTATTATACTAACGGGTTCAGGTACGCAATAACTTGTTTGATGTTTGCTAGGACCAGACATTTCTAATTTGACCTAAATTGATTTGGCTTTACAATTGAATGAATGGGATGTCTATTATGCTGTTTAATCTGGTCCGAGGAGCAGCAAACCTGTCATGATGCAATGACATGTTAGCTAGGCGCTTAACCAAGTCATGATGCAATGACTTTACCATGATGCAATGGTACGCTATGATGCAATAGCGATTCTTTTGGTTAAGTGGGTAGCCGATAGGGGAATTGTATCTGTGTAACGTTTGCTTAAACTCAGGGGAAATACCATGATTTAGTTCAAAGTTTATGGGAACTTGTGAACTAGTGTTCATGTTATGGACTAAGTTTAAGTAGAGTCGGGCAACGGCTTTTAAACCCTAGATGAAGCTATTATCTTCATGAAATAGATATAGGAGATATAAGTATTCGGACTGCTTATATCAACCCTCTGAGCAGCTGCTGTTACTCAGGATCCCTGGATTCCCGAAGTGTGACCGGGTTTGAATACCCTCTTGTTGATTTGTGAAAGAAAATATAATAAAGATAACCACTTGTTCTATGATGCATTACATCAATTGGATGACTTGTTATACATTGGTTATTATGTACTGGGCCTCTGGCTCACTTTTGCTGCTTTGCAGGTATTGGAGACGAGTATTACGATGACTTGGGCTATGGGTCCGATTTCGAAAGATTCTGGACGAGTGGGATGAATAGGATCCGATTACCCGGGACTTTTAGAAGACTTGTTGCTAAGGACAAGCTATGTATAGAAGGCTTGTTAGCTAAGCCAATTTCTTTTTGTAATGACCTTAAGATCCTTTAGGATCCTCATGTTTTGAGAAGACATGTAATTTGTTTTTGTAGTGTCATGTATTGACACTAAGCAATGTTTATATGATGTAAATGTGTATGTATAGATTGCTTTTGTTAGCAATCTCGTTTTGTTCAAAAGTTCTTTACAAAGTATAATGATTTTAATCAAACAATTCTCATAAACTGTTAGTTTTAGGACAACCTTACATATAATGTGAAAACGTTATATGTGGTTGGGGATTCGGTACTCTAAGTCTCGGGATTTAGAGGACCGGGTCTTTACAGGTTTATCGTTGTACCTTAAACGATTTTATAGTTTATAGTTGCCCGTAAGCTGAAATGGTCTTGGTCGTACCGCAGGATTCGTTAATCTGCTAACCCGAGATGGAGGGCGCAAGTCCATCCACATATGATTTTCGGCAGGTCATATGTTTGTTGAATTCACAAGTTTGATGCATATCACTTGTTTGACTAATCACTTGATTGTATGACGTGTTATAAATGTAATTCTGAAAGTTTTCACTCACTAAGCTAGTGTAGCTTATACCCCAATAGTTGTTTAAATGAACAGGTTATCTCAAGAAAACTAAGTGGGGACTGAGATAGTTGAAGTCGAGAATGACTTCAGGATTCCGGCAAGACTAAGAATGTTTGAAGTTATTAGCTAGGTTTTATTATTTTCCTTGTAATAGCTTTATGTAATAGAATCTTTTGATGAATTGTAATTAAAGTTTAATGAGTTGTATTTTGAAGAATAGTGAATTGAATTTCCTTCACATTGTTCTCAAGTTGTATCAACATAAAATGCATTACTCCGATGAGTCTCCTTCATGTGTTAGACACCTTGTATATAGTATGGAAGCCTTTGCGTGACCGAGGTGGTCATTCTTAGGCTTTGATATTGTGTACGGCGGACTGCCACGTTTAGGGTACCCTTCGGGGCGTGACAATATAAAAATAAGAGGAAAACATATATTTAACACAAATCCAAATATTAGACCACACCAACAACTTAAGAAAAAATTTTGAAAAGCTTATTTTTCAATCACTAGAAAAAAAGTTGGTAGATAACTTAAAGAACCAAATTTTTGGAAATCAAATTGCTTTTGAAAAGTTAGGAAATAAAATTATAATAGGAAAACACTCACTCATAACAACCCAAGTATATTTTAGTTTTCCTTCTAACAATTTAAAAAGGAAAAATTTTCAAAGTTTTCATCTTTTAAAAGTCTTAAAGACAATTGTTTTGTAAAAAAATCAATGTTGCGACAACACTATAAAAACCATGCATACTGCAATGTACAGATAAATAAATCACATTGAAGGGTAATATTGTAATATAATGGCATTTAAGAGGTTAATTTTTCATTTAACAAAATAAAATTAATTAAACGAGGGTTGTTTGCGAAGGAGATGTGGAGCAGCTTTAGGCCGATGGAAGGCTACCAACATTGGACATTTACAACATCGGTGTTGAAGTTAGGCCACCAATGTTGGGCCAGTGTATCTTCTGCAACGTCCTTCATTTGTGTTTTCAAGGCAGCCAGCTTTTATTTATGTCGTCGACTTATCCACTTAAGCTACCAGCCTATCCCACCAGCTTACGACATACGAATTATATGTAGTTTCCTATTTTATTAAGTTTCTCAAATAGACCACAACTGTCACGCCCCGGAGGGTACTCTAAACGTGGTAATCCACCACATATAATATTAAAGCTAATGAATGACAATCTTAGTCATGCAAGAGCTTCGATATCACATGCAAGGCGTGCTTCCAAGATAGTAGGAGACTCACAGGGGTATTACATTTAAGTAGATAATAAAAGCAAGTAAGAACTTATATAAACAAACATAATATTTCCATGATAATATCCTTACATCATCTTAGGGGCATTTCCCCGCTTTAAAAGTCTTCCAAAATAATAACAACTATAACATAAGCCTACTATAGAGATTTTCCTAGAAGCTTATGTTCAAAACTTAAATACATTAAGCTTCTCCTAAAAACTCCTAGTAGCTTATATTCGTACCTGGCATACGGGGCTTCTTGGGGTGAACCAAAGGTAATCATACTGTAACAAAATGCTATAAGGGTATAAGCAAAACTAGCTTAGTGAGATAATTCTATCTATAAGACATTTCCATAATTCATACAAGTATTTTAATCAAAACATATGAAAATGCATCAATCATATGAACACACAAGATACACATGATTAATCGGAAATCAAGTGTAGCATGGATTCAATGCCCTCCATGACAAGGATTGGAAAGTTACAGGCCCATACGACCATCAATATTGCAGATTTACCAGCTCTTGCTCGCCCTGTAGACTTTCTGGCTCCTACTAGCCACCATGTAGACTTTCCGGCTCTTACCAGACACCATTATCATTTCCTCGTTTCCCCACACGAAGAATAGTAGTGAAACAAATGTGACTCATTTGTATGATATGCATGATTTGATTTCAATATAAATTTAACCAACAATTTTAGTTCAAGTTAAAGGCGATCAACACAATTTTCATCATATCAATATACAAGAATCACAATTTAGTTATCAAACCAACTTTCGATATTCTTAACTTGTATTCAATCATCCATAATATCAAGTCACACAACAATTATCCATTTTATCATTTTCTTAATTGCTAGTGCTACTAATTACAAGCACAAAACAAGGAAATGTAACTTAGTAAAAGGAATAACTCACTCCATATCGATAGATCTAATCAAAGTAATCCTTCGGAAACACGATCTCGGATCCTTATCCACCTAAACAAGATGGAATACCCAAAATGAGTCTTTCATGAAGTTTCTATTCTTAAAGATCTTAAACTTTTCTTAAAATCGCCTGTAAAATCGTATAAGAGGAAATTCCAACTTAAAATGGCCATAACTTGCTCATTTTAACTCAGAATTTCACGTATAATATACCGTTTTCTACCTATTCAAAAAGATCTATCTATTTCTAAACTCACTTTCATAAAACTAAGTCATTTGGGTCCTGAAAAGGCAGCGACCAGATTCATTATGAATTTGTAAAAACTTGTTTTCCTTCTTTTATCAAAAGCTCACTTGAAGAGATAGATTTTCCCACTATTTTTGTAAGATTTTTGGAAGGAAAAAACATATATGTAATGACTCATAACAAATGTATGAAGTAAATGAAGTTGTCTCAATTTATGAAAAAGTAAAGTTTTGAAAGATTTTGAACTTTAAGAATTTTGAAGTGTCCATTCTACTCTGAAAAGATTGTGAGTTATTTTGAAATGAGTATTCTTTCTCTAATCTAATTGCTTTGTAATTGCTTAAAAATTTCTTAAGTTGTTTATGATGAGTATTTCTTTTCTTTTCTTAAATCTATTTCATAATCTTCTTAAATTCTTAAGGAATGATTTTTATTTTCTAAAATTAGCTTCCAACACTTTTTTGAAAGTATTTGTCACTTCTATATTTAGAAAAAATGACTTCTTGACTTCTAAGATCATCTTATTTTAATGAAAAGGAATTCTATTATATGAAGAAAAGATGAAGTTGTTGAAAAAATCCTTGTTTTCTAAAATCCTTTTTATGATGTTCATAAAAATCTATTAGGAACTCCTCTACGTTTGTTTAAGAAAGGGGCTTCTTAGTTCTTACAAAACATTAACTACTTGTTTTTGTTTGTAGAAAAGAATCTTTATCTTTAAGAAAATATTTCTTCATTTGTTTTGTTGAGACAAAATCATTATGTTCATGCATGAATATGAGTCATAATTATGAAAACATAAAGGAACATAAACTTGAAAGAATAAGCTAATTAAGAAAATAAATCAAGTATTGGAACCTTAGCTTGTTCAAGGTATCCCAGGACTAAGAAATGACTAGTCCCAAAAGAAAAAGAAAATATTTTGGCTTGATAAGACAAGTCTAAGACTAGAAAGACTAGTCTTAAAAACAACTTGAAATTAAATAAATTTCAAAGAAGTAAATAAATTGCATGAAAGGTAAATAAATTACAAGACAATGAGCTTTAATGCTCTAAATATTTATATGCTTTATGATATATTAGAATAGTTATGAACACAAAAGAACATAAAGGAGTTGAGATTATGAACAAAAACAAAGTATGAACCTATTGTTGCTTTC
>JAMXBD010004460.1:0-61157 GCA_024138025.1 Combretum micranthum
TAGAGTTGGGAGCACACACACCTGAAGCACGAGTTCAAAATGGAGGTTTCTCCGATTTTAAGTCTGATACAAGACTGACCTGGTTGTGAGTTCAACCAGGATAGTTTGAGCCATCACTCAGCTGTAGTGTTTTCCGAATGCTAAGCTTCTCCAATTTGCAAATGAGTGTCCAGAACAGACTAGGATCACTCAATGTCGAACAGAAGCGTGGCAAGGAGAGTCCCACAACAGAGTTGGGAGCACACATCCGAAGCACGAGTTCAAAATGGAAGGTTTCTCTTATTTTAATCAAGCATTAAGAACCAAGTGCGAAAGAGCAGAAGTTGTCAAGTTGAACAGTTGAGTGCCTACTGAAACTGCAATTCTCTTCTCCAACAAACTTCAACAACAGATGTCGACTATAATTAACAATCTGAGCTTGTCGAGTGAATCAATAAAGCACTGTAGTAATCCCATAAACTAAAATTGATGTTGTCAATCTGTGCAGACCTAAACACGAGGCCCAACCGGGCATTCAACGGTAGGAGATATCTTAGCAGCTTATTGTAGCAGACACAAAAGTTTAGACATCAACTCTAGAACGAAACTGGCTTTTCATTAAAGAAGTTGAACACAAGAGAATTTAAGACCAACAGGAACTTCATTGGAGGAGAACAATAGAGTTTGAGATGGTGATTGAACCAAAATTGCAGCAATCACTATCCAAGTCCAGCTGATACACAACAGAACCAAGCATCCAATTTTAGATACCGATATGCAGCGATGAGCACCTGAACGCTGAACTGAGGACAGTAGATTTGAAACTAGAGCACCCTGTCATACCAAGCGGAGCGCTCACCAATAGGACATCTGAGCACAAACACCGATCAGACTGGAGGCTAATATCCAAGTTATTACAGAGAAGCTGACTTCAACAACATGTTTTATTTTCTTTTGTAATTTCCTTTACTGGGCCTTATGTTGTGTTTGGTAATGATGAAATCGGGCAAAGTTTGGTGTTTTGATTGCTAAAATGAGGATAATAGTACAAGGAGTGCTTGTACTTTCACTTTTTAGCAATCTAGTGATTGAATTTTAAATTTTGGCAAAAAAGTGCTTATAATTTTAAAATGCAATATCTAAATTGTCAAAAAGTGAAAATATAAGCACTTTGTTTTAAAATACGAAGATACTAAAATGCTAGTGCTTTAAAACTACAAGCATTTTTTTTGTCAAAATTTAAAGATCAAATACTAAATTGCCAAAACGTAAAAGAACAAGCATTTCTTATGCCATTATCTTGTTAAAATAAAAAGGACAAGAAGAGAAGAGAAGAAATTGAGGGAAAGATGATGCCTTTTATTTCTATTTAATTTTGGGCAGAAAGGGAAAAAAAAAAGAAAAAACAATGTATCATTACAATAATACCTATAGAAACAATAGATAAAATTATTTCCTTCCATTAATTTCTATTTCTTTTCATTTATTTTCACTTTAAAGTAAGATTGCCAAACATAGTGTAAGTTACAAGGGCTGTTTTGTAAATTCTTAAACACCTAGACTCTATTTTTATTTTTTTCCCTTAGGCACATAATGTCCACTCAAAGTTACTTTACACCTTACCACACATCACCAAGACACATTTTTATTCTTACATGCATAGACCCACGTCACACACAAAAAAAAAAAAAAAAAAAAAAAAAAAAAACCAATCATCATTTTTCACTTTTAAGAAAATACCAGGAGAAAAAACAACTAGCTAAGCATACTTCAAAAATATATACGTATACACTTTATACACATTTTGTACATACATACGCACATCCTAGTGTACCACATACAATACGCTATCCTTGGAGCTCATGGATTCAAGACATTAGGGAGACCTTTTTTTCATGATAGATACAATACAGACGCCATTCATTCCATTGAATTATTTTTACCAAACAAGAAAAGGAAAATAATAATAAACTTTTTAAAAAATTACAAAAATATCACTTGGATCAAGTTGATATCATCTCTTTTTGTCTCTTCAAGAGACGAGGTCAGTTAAAAATTTCCACCTTCGCACCACCACCACCACCACCACATATCTCATAAGTCACTCCTTTTTTACATTAGTTATTATAATTTGTCAAAATCATACAGAATCAGCTGTATAAATCATTCATCCATCAAGTCGCAAACTTTATAACCCAACCATAATATTATTCTCAAATTTAACCCATCCAAAGATAGTGTTGGTTCCGAAAATAATCAAGAAGGGGGGTTGAATTGATTATTTCAGAAAATTAAAATTTTTGCCTTTTAAAAACAATCCCCTTTGATTTTAAGTTAAGAGAACAATATGAACAATTAAACTGCTATAAAATAAATTACTGAAATATAAATAGAGAAGGGATAAGAAGATCAGGCAGATATTTATAGTGGTTCCGCCTTGTGCGTCAGTCCACTATTCTAGCTCCGAGCCGGGGACCCCGATATCCTTCGGGTTTTGTTCCACTATATCCAATAAAATCAATTATTAGCTTGTACAATTCTCTCTGCTCGATTCTCACAGCTATCTTCTAGCCTCAATCGATCTACAGAGCCTAAACTAGAAATTGAACTAATTCACTTGAAGACAACAACAAGTTGCTTCAATTAATTAAAAGACAAATGTAAAGATTGCAATAATAATTGCTACAATTCTGCACGTGGAAACAGTAAAGAAAGTGTGCTTTTTCAACTCTTGATATTTCTCGGTCAAGGTCCAATCAACTCTTAGTTTTTGTTTTTCTTTTTCTGTTTTTTGTTATGCGTCTAACTCTTCTCTTTTTAACTCTGTTTTTCTTCTCATATTCTTCTAACGTTCTGAACATGTGGTGCTTGAGATAATGATGAATATCCCAAAAATCTCGGATGAAATTATGTGCCTTCTTATCCTTAATTGATTTATCAACCATTACTGATATTCTTCGAGAGATAATCTCGTTCTTTTTCTTTAGTTCTAGATTTGAATTTGAATGCTGAAGTAAGATAAGATCTGCTTGAATTTCGTGATCTGAGATGATCCACTGTTTTTGTTTGAAACTTCTGATAAAGTTGATCTTGAAGAAGAATCTGAAGAACTGTTGTTGATTGCTGATATCACGGTCTTCAACGTGATCTTCGTGTGTTATCTACTTAAGGATAACATTGTTCTTATTTTGATTTTCTTAAAATTATCCAACTTGTATTTGTTTCTATCTTGAGAAAAATCAGAAAACATAACTGATCTAACTTCAAATCATCTTATCGTTAATCAACTGTAGCTTCTGTTTTTGTATTTCCAGAAACTTTCTTTGATAGAAAAATAATTAATCCGATAGTTTATTTGATCCCCTATGATAATCCAACTTTAGTGGAACTAATAAGTATAATGTCCGAATATACTTATTTTCTCGGAGCTAGGTCTTCAAAATTATTGATCTTTTTCATAAATAAACGTAGATCTTGTTTGAGAAGATAAGCAGTAACCATCTTTATCTCATAATTACAGCTGAAGGTTCTTGGAAAAGTTCTGTAACAACTTCTGTGTTTCTGGAAACTATCTTCAATTCAGAATGGTTGCTTTGAGTTTCTTCCAAAGGTTCTGTAACAGGTTCTGTGTTTCTGGGATTGTTTTATACCTAAAGTATCTTTCTGAAAAACATTCTGTGTACTTTTTTTCTTATCATCCGAAATCCTCATATCGTATAACAATTCTTATCTAGCTTGTTTATGTCCAAGATTTAATATCATTCAATCTTATATATTTGCTCAACCACTTTACTAAAATTCTGTATAAAATTCTGCACACTAATAGAGTAGTTAGTTCATTGAGTATTTTGTTATCATCAAAACTCTTAGATATTTAGAGAATCAACAGATAGTCTTAAACATAATCCATTCATTTATAGTCTCAAACCTAATCCATTCAATCACAATAGTTTTGTGAAATCTTTCACCACAAACATAATAAAAACTCATTAAACATAATATGAAATGATTACATTAATGTTCTGTTATTTACACCAAAAGTATATGAAAATTCTACATACAACAAAAACATAAAGATAAGAATCTATATACAACAATCATAAAAGATGAAAATCTATGTAATCTCTGCTGTCGGGTGCCTCGCCTCCTTCGTTCCCACCTGATAAAAGTACGAGGGAATGGTGTACGCTGATGGACATCCTGATGGGGATGTTCCATAGATGGATCAACCTGTGTGAGCATTGCATCCCTGTCTCCACCACCAACACTATAAAGATGAAATGGAACAAGGACTAAATCCACCTGGATGAGTCCCTCCCCCATATCATGTGGTGGTAACAGTCGCCTCTTTTGTGAAACAAAGGAGTATGGAACTTGGTGTATGAGATGTTTAGCATCGAGGTCTCATGTAGATGAGCATATGATGATGAGGATGGAAGAGGCTTGAAGTGATGAAACTGTGAAAGGCCTGGCTCATCAGGTGCGAGTACATGCAAGAGCAAAGGCTCATCTTTGATATCTATAGCTCGGAATTGCCTTCACTCGTGACCTCGACCCTGTCTCTGCCTACTCCATTCTCTCTATGGCCTTCATCTCTGTGTAGGCTGAGCCTGTTGGTCTTCTGATGCTGGTGCTAGTGCTGGTATAGGCGTTGATGCTGGATCATTCAAATTAAGCCCCATGAAATCTTCAACTACACAAATGACATCTCATGCAGTGGCAGGCATGTTCTCTGCTGGCATATTAGGGACACTGTAAATGAAATATGCCTGTAAATGAGAGCAAACATTTAGATCAATGAATACAGAACACAATATATATCCATATGTAGCTTATGTAGTCATTGAACTTAGCATATATCAAATAATGGCCCCTATATGATTGATCCAACGCCTTACAATCACATGGTACCAGTCGAAATAATCTCCAGATATGCCAATGAGGATATCTAGCATCTCGATAATGCAATCACACCTGCCATCCACTCTGCTACCCACCTAGATGCTTTGACACCCAGTTCCACTCAAAATGCTCTCGTAAGTCCAACTCATGCAAGTCTCTCATATCAGCTGGAGGGTTTGGGATTCCCTAGAAACCACCAAACTGTCTGAGCACCCTATCTAGATTGTAGTACTTGACAATGTGAAAGCAAACCAAGGGAACCTGTGTAAGCCATATATCACTTATTAGCTTGGCAATAGGCAGGTGGGGAATCCAAAATAACATAATGGGGGTCCCAAAAAGCCTGTTCAACAAAAAGTGTACTATACATTAGTAAAGACAATGACATTATACACATGTGAACACATAGAACATATAAAATGATAATAGGCTAGGGATCTATCTATCGAAACACCTCCTATACTCAAACAGCTAATATGTGAGGTTCAAGTGATATTAAACGTGGCACCCCAATAATTGATGAGTGGGCGTACCATGGTGATTGTTGTAATCTATCAATGCAACATGGTGTTGTTTGGGAAGTGCTCCCAGGCCTATGAGTAACACTGGGTTTGGGACTAGTGTACAATGATTCTAAACTATGCTGCTTGTTGGCTAAGTTAAAAGATAACAATATGTGTTTGTTGCGTTAGAATAAGTTGGAGGTGATTATGTATAATGTGTACTCATGCGCTTATGTTTGTGGTTTGGCGTACTGGGCTAGTTTAGCTCACTCTTTTATCTTTTTCAGGAATAGGTGAAGATCAGGTATATTATGGCTTGTCTAGATTCGATGTTTTTGTGGACTATAGGGAAGACGATAATGGATTGGACTTCCTTGTCGATATTTAGATTATATGGATTACGAATAGACTAAATTGAAGATTAGTAAATCTTTACATGTTAATGACATTTTCATGTTTTATGAACTTAAGATAGAATTATGAGATTTTTTCTTCTATGTTATAAGTTTAGATTAAGTTGGCCTTTGTTCATGCCAACAAGATTATTCAAAATTTTTATTTCTACAAGATATTTTAAATAGGTACCTTTTACATGTGAGTATTGGAGATAAATGCTTTTGATTAATTGTGGATTAGTATTTCATAGCCTTAGCGTGTCCAGATGTTTTATAGACACATGGCGGGTTGTAATGCCATCAGGTTAAGGCATTACAGCTTAAATAATATCAGAGCTGTAGGTTTTGATCTTATTGAATTTAAGTTTTGAACTCCTTAGAATAGTGAGCACTGATAAGAGGGATAGCAAATGGGTTAAGGTTGCTTTTAATATTTATGTTGATATTTTGTAGTATCTATAATGTGTTGATCCTTATGCCTAGACTATGTATAACAATTCCTTTAAGTGTGCCTAAGAAGGGGGTTTGCCTTGTAAAGGCAGGAATTGTGGCAGCCAAGGGGAGCTACTGGCCATCACATTCTCCGCCTAAGGGTGGGTCGTAACATAAAAAGGTTTAACCTATTAGCATGCCTCCAAGAAGAAGAGCACCTAATGTTGGTTCCACTAGGGCTAGTGAGGAGGAAGTTAATGGAAGACCACCTGTAGACCAATCACCTGAGAATCTTCCACCTCTAATCTAATTGCCTTAGAATTTACCACTACCGCCACCTCTACCTATAAGGCAACAAGTACCACTACCTATAGGACAATAGGCACATGTAGATGTTGCTCAATTGATGCAAGTGGCGAATACATTACTTGGAGTGGTTACACAAAGCATCAAACTATGAGGCAAGATGTGGATTTGATACGGCCAACGCTGAGGCCTAGAAGTAAGAAAATCATAGGAATAATGGGAATGGAGGAAAGAGAGCCAAACAAGTTGATGTGCTGAGCCTTACCAAATTTATAGACTTGGTATATATGTTTGAGCCAATACTAGGGAGATCATTGGATGCTCAGCTTTAGATGGAAGAATTGAGAAAAATTTTGCTGCTTTAGAATACCAAAGAAAGAAAGTAAAGTATACAACCTATTGCTGATGGAGAGAGTTAATAATTGGTAGATGAGCACTACGACTTATGGCTACAGTGGTCACTTGGCAGATGTTCCAGCAGGGTTTTTACAAGGGATTCTTTTCCTAATGGTGTAAAGTAGAAGATGCTTTAGAAGTATTATACCCTACAGTAGGGTAAGATGTCTATAGCAGAGTATGAAGCTGAGTTGCACAAATTGATGAGATTCCTTCCTGATCCTTTAAAGGAAAGTGAAGAGGCTAAGGTTAGCAGATTCATTACTAGGCTAGAGCTTGAGATACAATACTAGGTAAACCTGATGGGTTTGACCAATTACTCAGCAGTGGTCAACCAATCCAAGACTGTAGAGCAAGGTCTGAACAGAATGAAGATTCTTGAACCTTAGAATGGTCATATTTACTTGGGGAAGAGACAGCTTCCAGTGTTCAGACTCAGGACAGAGGAAAGAGACCTGTTATACAACATTTTAGATCAACTGTTCAGAGTGTTGAAAGGAAATGCAGCAGATGCTTTGGATCTCATTACATTAAGAATTGCAAATGGGTCGAGAATACTTGTTTCTCATGTGGCAAGGTAGGACACAGCCCCAGAGTTTGCACAAATAGAGTCCTTCCATAAGTATTCTATTTCAAGTGTGGAAAAAGAGGACCCCAAGCAGTCGATTGTAAGGAAGCTGGAAAACAAATAATTACAAGAGTTTAAACAGGTAGAACTCAATATTCTAGTCAAGGACATAAAGCACCAGCTAAAGTGTATGCTCTCCAGCATAGGTGTCACGCCCCATAGGGTATCCTAAACGTAACAGCCCGCCACATACTATATAAGACTCTTGAAATTCTATCCTAGCCCTTCGGGAGTCTTGTATAGATGTAAAGCATCCCTTTACGATAATAGATACTCGATCAATGGAGTTAAGAAGTTTAATGTGGCATTCATTAGCCATTGATAATAAACCAAAACACATATATACTTTACAAAGTCTAAGGGGCATTCCCCCGCAAAATAATATTAAGTCCATTACAGTCATTCAGAGTCCTTTAGTTTCCAACGGAAGTCTAAACAAAATCGAAATAAACTTCTAAGGGAAACTCCTAGCTCCGGTACCTGAGCTGTAGCCTGCCTTGGCCTAAGCCAAATGAATTAATGCTGCAATAAGTAAAAACTATAGGGGCGTAAGCTAACTAGCTTAGTGAGTGAAAACTTTCATATCGCAATTAAAACAAATCATTCAAACAAGTGGTTACTCAAATAAGTGATATGCATCAAGCAAATGTGTTCAACAAACATATGACCAACCGGAAATCATATGTGGATGGACTTACGCCCTCCATCCCGGGTTAACAGATTAACGAATCCTGCGGTATGACGCCGTTTAAGCTCACGGTCAACTGAACAATAATTCGTTTTATGGATAACCAACAATTTTGTTTTATGGATCACGATTAACCAACATATTCGTTTTATAGGTCACGAAAAACCAACAAATGCTAATGCTCCATCCCCATCATGAAATGAATGAGTCCAATTATAATTGAGGTCCAATATAGATTAATTCGATTCTTTTAGGTGACCAACAATTATTCGCAGACAATCAATATAAATTCTCAATAAATAAGCAGCAGCTTAACACCCGGTTTCGATATTTCTTAAGTTCAACTTCACATATCAACAGCAAACAAGTATGTAATTCCCATATACCCCATCATGCATAATCGTTTTTATCTTTACCTAAACAACTAATGCTACTATCAATACAATCACAAGCAATAATCGAGAGCGGAAGTAATACTCACTCGGCCATGGTACACCGGTCTCTTAACAGTAGTAGTCGGGTGGTAGGGTATCGTCTTGCTCGGGATCACCTACCAAATAAGAACAACCTAATAAGATTCTTATCACTAAACTAATTCAAGCTATGCATCTAAACTACACAAAATCAGAATTCTCGCTATTTGCGGAAGTTCCAACTTAAAACGGCCATAACTTGGTCATTTTAACTTGGAATTTCGCAAATTTTATATCGATTTCTATCTACTTCGAAAGATCTATCTATTTCTAATATTATTTTCAGGTTTTGAAAACATTAAGGTCGTGGAACAGAGGGATCGGATCTGTTCTGTAACGTTTCCGATTCCGAAAAATTGTTTCGCATTTGGTAAAAATGTTTCTAGTTGATGATTCATGTATAGATGGTATATGAATGAATTCCTAGTATGAATGTCATGTAATGAGTTCAATATATGCATGGTCTTGATGATTTTTGATGATGAACTCTTATGAACTCCTAATTATTATGAAACTCCATAATGGTCACTTCTTAAAAATCTATTCTTTCCAACTTTATATTCCCTAGGGTTTTAGGATTTTATTCTTGGAATTTACTCGTTATCTAAATAAAAGTGAGTTCTTAACATCCATGACCTTCATTTATGCATAGAAATTCACATTTTTCACTTGGTAAATGTGTTTTTAAACAGGCATTTTACAAAAATCCGAATTTTGGAAATTTTCTTTTCTTGCATTTTTCCTATGAGAAAACTTGTTTAATGCATTAAAAATTAAAGCTTTATTATATCTATTGTCTAAAGACTTCATTTAACTCATAAAACATGCAATTTAAGCTAGGACACTAGGTGTTTATGTAGGCATTATCCCAAAATACGAATTTAGCAATTTAATCACTATCTCAAAATTTTCCATTCTAACTTCACTACTTGTTTTACATATTACTCATGCCTAAACTCATTTAAACTTATAAAAATCATTCCTTAAGGATACCTATTACATATACCTTCCATTTTTCATGAAAAATATGAGTTTTAAAGTGGTTTTGGTGGTTTTTAAAATAGGGTTCCAAAATCATCCGAATTTCCATAAGTATGTCTGAATTATTTACAATTCAGCAGGTATGAGTAATTCAGCAGGTGGTTTCTAACCAAAATCTTTTCTTTTTCAAGTTTCTTGCCTCCTATACATGAAGATCTACCATCTAACACATCTATATACATGCAAGACTAAGCTTTTATGATCATAAATGCATGTAAGCTCAAAACAACCACATGAACATAAATATCAATGAATGTATGAGTGTCTAACACTTAGATCAACAACATATGGTGCATGAATCATGAGTTTCATGGCATGAACATAAATTTCTATGCAAGATCCCTACTTTACATGCATGAACATAACATTATCTCAACAAAAACTCTTTTAAACACTAGATCCACTGCTTGTGATGGCTTGATATTCTTGTATAAGTGTTTTCATGTCCCTAGCATATGCTCATTGGGATTAAATGTGAAAAACACACAAGAATAGTCTTGCCATTACAAGATAATGTAGGAATAAGGTTTAAGAATCACCTAAATAGAGATGTGGAGATGAAAAGAAGAGGAAATGAGTTTGTGTGTGTGAGTGTGAGGGGAGGAGGGGGTCACGGCAATATAGAGAGGAAGAAGAGAGGGTTTTCAACTTTTGTAAAATTTTAGAAGAGTGAAAATGAGGAGAGAGAGAGAAAAAGGAGCTTATATATTACATGCATTAGGGTTTTAATTGTAATAAAGAAGTAAAATAAAACAAAATGAGAGGGAAATTGGGGAGGGGGTGCCGACCAAGAGGGGCGTGAGAGAGAGGGTTTGAGTTTTTGATAAAATTTGTATTTTATGTAATAAAATGTAATAATTGTATTAATTAATTATGAAACAAAATTTCTTGGAAAAGAAAATTGTAATGAGTAGTTGTAAGGATGTAAGAATAGGGTATGGGTAGTGTGTAGTGTAGGTTGTACTTGTGAATAGTAGACAAGACATCTTCTTTACTGGTTGTAACGAAAATACAGGAAAAAGGCTATAACTGTAATTTTTATAGCCCGGAAAATTATAAAATTGATATTTTTGAAATCCTTATAAAATTTTGGTTCTAATGAATATTCCGGAATATTTTTCTGAGTTTGTAGTCCCGGGGCACGTTTTTCCGTAATTGAGCTCGGGAAGGCCCGAAATTGAAAAATTCCCGAATTTAAAACTTTTTAAGGTTTAAAATACACTTTAAAACAATACTTCATATTCATTTACTTTATAAAACTTCTTTTATTATGAAACCGAAGGAAAGCCGGATTTAGAGTTTCTAAGCTTCTCTCACTAGACTTAAACTAGGCTGGATTAGGGTTTTGTTTTTCAACTCCCGGGGTTTATTTATCTACTGAGAATACCGGGGTTCACAACAGGGACACATCTAGTGTTGACACTATTGTGGGTATGTTACCTATACTCTTACATAGTGCTTATGTGTTATTTGATATTAGTGCAAGTTTTTCTTGTATATCTGAGACATTTGTGTCTGTTTGTGGTGTACATGTTGAGCTTACTCTGAATGTTTATTTGTAAGTACCCCATTGGGAAGTGGAACTCTATTGAACAAGATTTGTATAAATGTAGATATAAAGATAGAAAGTAGGCATTTACCTGCAAATATTGTAGTTTTGGATATGCTAGATTTTGATGTAACTTTGGGAGTAAACTGGTTGGTGAAATACCATGCTATAATAAATTGTAGTAATATGATAGTAGAATTTAGTTTACTAGATGGAGACCAGTTTGTTTATAAACTTGAAGTGCAAAGACCTCCAATTATGCCTACATATGAGTTGTGGAGGAGATTTGCTTTGGTAGCTATGATGATAGAGGATAAACAAAAGAAAGATCCTTCCCAGATACCAGTTGTGTGTGAATATCTTGAAGTATTTCCAGAAGATTTACCAGGATTACCAACACAAAGAGAAGTGGAATTCTATATAGATCTGATGCCTGGTACTATACCAATTTCTAAGACACCATATCACATGGCTCCTATGGAACTTGTAGAGCTCAAAGTGCAATTAGATGATTTGTTGAAGAAGAAGTTTATTAGACCCAGTGTTTCACCCTGGGGAGCTCCAATTCTATTTGTGAAGAAGAAGGATGGCAGTATGCGATTGTGTATAGACTATAGAGAGCCTAATCATATGACTATAAAAAATAAGTACCATATGCAAAGAATAGATGATTTGTTTAATCAGATGGTAGGAGTAAATGTATTTTTTAAGATTGCTTTGAGATCAGGATACCACCAACTGAGAGTTAAAGTAGAGAATATATAGAAGATAGCTTTTAAGACCAAGTATGGACACTATGAATTTTTTGTCATGCCTTTCAGTCATACAAATGCACCAACAATTTGTATGGATCTTATGAATAGAGTCTTCAGAGATTATCTAGACTTGTTTGTAGTAGTGTTAATTGATGTTGTGCTGGTGTATTCTAAATCGAAAGAAGAACATGAAGAACAGCTAAGGTTGGTTCTGACCATATTGTAGAATGAGAAATTGTATGCCAAGTTCACAAGTGTGAGTTCTGGTTAGAACAAGTTTTTTTCTAAGGGCATGTTGTAAGTGGAAGTGGAATATCAATAGACCTGAGAAAGTAAAAGCTGTTGTTGAATAGCCAAGACTTAAGAATATGTCAGAAATCAGAATTTTCTAGGAATGGTAGGATATTATAGAAGATTTGTGGAAGATTTTTCCAAAATTGCAAGTCCATCAACCAGATTGACACAGAAGCGAGTAAAATATAAATGGAGTAAAGACTGTGAAAATAGCTTTTGGCAATTGAAGGACAAGTTAATATTTGCTCCAGTGTTAGCCTTACCAGTAAGTGGTGAGGAGTATGCTATCTACAGTGCCTCTATACAAGGATTAGGTTATGTGTTGATGCAAGGAGACAGGTGATAGCATATGCTTCTAGGCAATTGAAGTCATATGAGAAGAATTATCCTATGCATGATTTGGAACTAGCAGCAGTTATTCATGCTTTGAAGATTTGGAGACACTACTTATATGGGGAGAGATGTAAAGGATATACTGATCATAAAAGTCTAAAATACATCTTTAAGCAGAAGGAGATAAATATTAGGCAAAGAAGATGGTTAGAGCTCATTAAGGATTATGATATGGATATCTAGTATCATATGGGAAAGGCAAATGTTGTTATAGTAGGTGTGTAATATACGAGTAAATAAATTATAATGAAGGGTAAAAAAGTAAATTCGTTTTTAAATGGATATTTTTGTACTTGAACAGATGGATTTAAGCCTGGGAAAGTTGTATACGAAATATTTGATGAAAGAACTTAGACTGATGTCAAAGCCCCTAGCTTTGACTTGACCTATATGTGAAGCCGCCAGCGTAAAGCTCTCGGACTTTTTGTCAATATTGGTGAAAGCCTGTATAAAGGCTGCCGGTGTTGGAGAAAAGGCTGTCACGTAAGTGCCAGCTTTCCTACTCGAAATGCTTTTTATAAATAGAATTTTAAGGTTCGTGTTTCTCATAAGTTCTTTCTTTCTTTTGTTAAGAGAGATTTCTAAGGCTTGTGAGAGATCTTGAGAGAAGTTCAAGGGGCGATCAGATTTTGATTAACTGTAAGTAATCTCGCCTTCATTTACCAAGTTCTTCACACATCAATCCGTTTGCTTAAGGTTTTACTTGGATTTTTGAAGGAATCCTTGGAGAAACCCTAGTTTTCAATCAGGATCCATTCTTTGGAGATTCGATCAAGGAGTAAGATTCGAATCAAGTGAGTTATGTCTTTTAAACATAGAATTAAATGAAAAGAATGATTAGTGATCAAAATATGTCTGTTCTTTTGGATCTAAGGTTTAGAATTTTTTTTTTTTTTGAGTTTTGTTCGATTATAACTAAGGAAACTAGGATTTGGAATTAGAAGAAATCTAAGGTAAATTCTTATCCTATAAAACATAGATTCAATAAAAGAATTGAATTTACGATGAATTATCGAATATTGCTAAATTTCTATTAGGGTTCTGTAAAGGAAAAGTTATTGTTGTGAGAATTCTGTGGAGTTTGATTAAGGAAGAATTTGCAATTGTGGAATTTGAAAGGTTAGGGTTTTTGGGAGACTTTGATATGATAGGAATTGTTCTATAGTCATGATATTTAATATGATTTTTTTCATATGTGAATTATCAAGAGATTTGAGGATTGAGGTTTGTTATTCTTAGAGAATTTGTGGTTTGGGAGAGATTATTCCTGAAACTAAAAAAGATACGACAATTCCTTGTTTGTTGTTTTTACGTGCAGGTTTAGTATTTTGTTTGCTTGGTTGTAGGAACATAAAATAATTAATCTAAATCTATTTGGCTTAATTAAATTTTTTTTCTAGTTGTGGTTGGCTATGACCAGTAAAGACCTAGCAAACAGTGATATTGGTGTAACACCTTGATGATCTTTGTGTGAGTTGTCCCTAGAGGACTCATGCATTGAAATGATTCCAATAGTTTTAGGTAATTTGGCATTGTGGCCGTGGGTGTTTGGGGAGTACCCATTCACCAATATATGTATATAATTACTTATTTTCCAAAAGTTTTTTATTTTTGCAAGGGTCTGAGTTACTCCAAGTTTGGAACTAGGGATTCATAGTTTTGAACTATGTTGTTTTGCTGGCTTAATAAAGATAATAACCTACTGTTTGCATTAGATTAATTTGCAATATATATATATATATATATACTTGTTGTATGTGCATATGCATTTATTTTATGGACTGGCATACTGAGTGTTTTCGCTCATTCCTTTCTTTTTCAGGTATAGGTGATGAAGACATAGTTTATGATCTTTCTGGTTATGATTTGTATTTTGATCATGGGGATGGCGATAGTGGTCCAGACTACCATGATGATGAATAAATGTGGATATGATTTGGAGAAAAGAGCCTTTAGATCTTTTGCAGCTTTCGAAATAATGTTAAAATTTATATATTTTTAAAGGATTTTGGATTTTTATGTTTTGAGATCTTTAATAGTTTTTCTAAGACTTTTATGAATTTATGGAGTTAGAAAGAATTTTTGGATTTGTTGGCTTTGGTTATGCCAATGAGTTTTGATCAACATGATGTTTGAAAAGATTGTTATTTACAGGTTTTGTAGGCTTTGAACATTATGTTGTATCCTCTGAGAGAGTTATTAAGATTATATTTTATGTGTTTTTAATTGTGGTTTTAGTTTTAAAGCCTTTACGTGTCTATTTGAAGAGAATGACACGTAGTGGGTTGTATTCGCCTTAGTTTAGGGCGTTACAAGGTGCCTTAAGTAGAAAGCGAGTGGAGAATCTTGCAACCATGATCACATCTGAACATCTGATAGATGATGTGAGGAAGTTAGAGCTGGAGATAGTAACTAAACAAATGGATGTAAGACTGGCAAACCAATAGATTTAGCCTACTCTTATCGAAAGAATTAAAGTGGCACAAGTAAAAGATCCAAGCATATTAGAGATAAAGAAAAGAATGGAAATTGGTAGAGCACCTAAATTTTATGTTGATGAAGAAGGTATTATGAGATAGAAAGGAAGATTATGTATGCCAGAGTAAGGAGAACTTAAGAAGAAATTATTGAAAGAAGTACACTATTCTAATTATTCCATTCATCCTGGAGGTAATAAGATGTACTATGATTTGAAGAAGTTGTACTAGTGGAATAATATGAAGAAGGAAATAGCAGAGTATGTTTCCAAGTGCTATACTTGCCAATTGATTAATATTGAGCATAGAAGACCGGCAGGTCACTTGAAGCCATTATCAATACCTCAATGGAAATGGGAGCACATAACAATGGATTTTGTTATTGCTCTACCTAAGACCAGAGAAAAGTTCAATTCAGTATGGGTGATTGTTGACAAATTGACCAAAGTAGCTCACTTCATACCGATTAAGACTTGGTACAAATTGGAGCAGTTAGCATAGTTGTTTATCAGGGAGATAGTGAGATTGCATGGAATACCAATATCCATTGTGTTAGATAGAGACACTAGATTTGTTAGTAGATTCTAGTAAAGTCTACATCCAGCTTTGGGTACCAAAGTTGTTTTCAGTACAGCTTATCATCCTCGGACAAATGGATGATCTAAGAGGACTATCAAAATTTTAGAAGACATGTTGAGAGCATGTGTTTTGGATTTCAAAGGTAGTTGGGATGAGTATTTGCCATTAGTGGAGTTTGCTTACAACAATAGTTATCAAGCATCGATTGGAATACCACCATATGAAGCTTTATATGGGAAAAGTGTCGATCTTCTATTCGTTGGGATGAAATTGGTGACAAATGGATTTTGGGACTAGAACTGGTATATGATTCTGATGATAAAGTTAAATTGATTAGACAAAAGTTGCAAACAGCCCAAAGTCGTTAGAAAAGCTATGTTAATAAGTGGAGGAGACCTTTAGAATTTCAAGTTGGAGAACATGTCTTACTTAAGATCTCACCAACCAAGGGTGTGATCAGATTTGGCTTAAAGGGCAAGTTAATCCCAGATATGTTGGACCATATGAGATTCTAGAAAAGATAGACGATGTGGCATACATATTAGCTTTACCCCCTAATTTGGAAGGAGTACACAATGTGTTCCATGTATCCATGTTGAGAAAGTATGTAAAAGATCCTGAACAAATAATGGCTTTGGAACCATTGGAAGTACAGCCAAATCTATCTACAGTTGAAAAGCCCTTGAGGACAAAGTATCCCGAACTTTTCAATAATCCAGGTAACTTTGAGGACGAAATTTTTTTTTAAGAGGGGAGAAATGTAATATACAAACAAATAAGTTATAAAGAAGGATAAAAGTGTCAATTGATATAAAGTAAGAAAGTTTTAAGGTCAAAAACTAAATATTTTGGTATTGTGATCACATGGCAAAGAGATGATAGAAAATGGAAATTTGCAACTACACAAAGGCTTTAACGTCGTTGGTGTAGGATTGAGCACTACCGGTGTACATGTTTATGGCTTAGGTAATGTTAAGCCCGTGTTGGAATGAAGAAATTTAGTCAGAATCATCTACACCGCTAGTGTTGCAATGTACACCCCCGATATACATGCCAGCATAAGAGTAAAACGAAAATGACTCGAGATGAATGGAAAACTGAAAGGCTGCCAACCTTCACGTTTATGCTGCTGGCCTTAAACTTGCACTACCAGCATACATTATAAAAACTGCCAACGCATGTTTTTCGGAGGAGATGAAAAGTTGCACGAATTTCCATTATATACAACCTATTATTCTCTACTCCAACACATTCCTAAACCTAGATATCTTTTCTCTAAGTAATCATAATCACCAAGGGGATTTAGAAGTCTAGATCAGGTAATCAAATCACCACCTTTGCTCTAGGATTTCATAGATTTATCAGTTTTCCTTAGGATTTTTCTATTTGTTTTGAAGGAGAATTAGAGAAAACTTTATATTTTCTTAGAGATCTGGAGATTTGGTGTTTAAGGAGGATTGAGAACCAAATCTAGGTAAGTTTAATATATTATTAATCTTTAAGATATTATAGTTAAGAGTTTTTGTTGATTTCTAGTCTGTTTGTCATTGAATGGAGTTTAAGGTTTGGAGAATCTATTGAGGAGATTGGTTCTTTTGGAGAATTTCTATATTTCAATCAAGAAGAAAGGTGTGGATTTATCATTATATTGGGATTAGAGTTTTAGATGATATTTGGATTTAAAATTATTTTATGGAAAGAGATGTATTGAAATTGTTATATTTACGTAATTAGGATTTTTATCGAATTAGGATTCTGTTCCTTGAGATTAATATAGGTACGACCATTCCTTACTTATTGTATGTCATTGTAGGTTTAGATTCGATAAATGGATCTAATTATATATGACTTTTAATTATATCTTGCTTGTTGATGGTGTTTGGCTGCTATTAGTTAAGACTACGTAGAATGTAATACTAACGCTAACAACCTAATGATCTATGTGTGAGGGTGTCCTGAGTGGACTCATGCATATAAATAATTTTGGTAGGTTAAGATTGTGCATTGATGATGCCAGATGTTTAGGGAGTACACAACATCCATACATGTATAGATTATCTATTTTCTATACTGCTTGTTTTAATGGATTCATAAGTAACTCTAGGTTTGGGACTAGTGTATAATGGTTCTAAACTGTGGTATTTATTAGCTAAGTTAAAAGATAACAATCTGTGTTTGTTGCATTAGAATAAGTTGTATGTGATTATGTATAATGTGTGCTTATGCGCTTGTGTTGTAGTTTGGCGTACTGGGCTAGTTTAGCTCACTCTTTTATCTTTTTCAATAACAGGTAAAGATCAGGTATATTTTGGCTTGTCTGGATTCGATGTTTTTGTAGACTATGAGGAGGACGATAATGGACTAGACTTCCCTATGATATTTAGACTATATGGATACGAATAATAAATTGAAGATTAGTAAATCTTTACATGTTTTATGAGATTTTCCTCAAGACAGAATTATGAGATTTTTTCTTTATGTTATAAGTTTAGATTAAGTTAGCTTTGGTTTATTCCAACAAGATTATTCAGGAGTTTTATTTCTATGAGATATTTTAAATAGGTACCTTTATATAAGTATTGAAGATAAACGTTTTTTGATTAATTGTGGATTAGTATTTCATAGCCTAGCATGTCCAATGTTTTATGGACACCTAACAGGTTGTAATGCCATCAAGTTAAGGTGTTACACATCTAACATACAATGTGCTTCAACATTTGATAAAAAAAAAAAAAAAATCCAACAACATATACAACACCCAATATTCAACAATGCAACATCAATAATAAAGAAAATTTAAACTAAAAATCAAACGCACTTACCTATCGAGTTCGGCACGATTTTGTAAAATTTCTACACAAATTTCTTCACTTTTTCACAATCCGATTGCTTCCGCAATGCCTGGTGATCGATCTTATTCAAAATCACATCGTGATTTTGTCAAATCCGTTCGAAGTAAGGGTTAAGGTTTCGAATTTAGGTTTTGGTTCTGTCAAAATGAGGAAGAAGAAGATGGTGGGAGAATATACTACCTGCGAATATCGTCTCTTCAAGAGACGAGGTCAACTTGCCTAAAATTAGGATTATTTTTATCCTAGTGGTATTTTGCAATTTTTTTAAATTTATTATTATTTTCCTTTTCCCCTTACATCCTATACATCATACATAACACAACACCCTACATTCATTTATTCCATTTTTCCAATGATTTTACTCATATACATCATACACCATCCCCAAACACCACTCCAAGCCCCATTCATCCATTACCACGCACAACACTATTGAACACTATTCATTGAACATCTAATTGGTAGAGTAGGACCCTAGCATTCAAGGAAGGGATTTGAGTGAAATGTATTGTAATGAATTGTGTTGAGCTTGTTACTAATGAAATTATGATATTTATGAATATTAGCTTATTTGTTTGAGTGAGATTATGTGATGGTTGATGGAATTATTTAGTAATTAGATTTTTTTATAGCAGGTTTGTTGAATTGGAATTTTAATTATTTATATTTTAATGTTCATAAAAAAATTATCCGTAAATTTCTTATTATTTAGGATTTGAGATACTCGAGAGAGATATGAGAATCCGATTGAAATAGAAAATAAGATTTCAAAATTAACTCAAACATATGTGATTTTTATTTAATCTTAGAATTCACGATCTTAATGTTGTTAAAATTGTCGTTTAAGACATGGCTACATCCTGAAACAAAAATTTAGTCAGAATATAGAGCTCCATGAAAAAAGTTAGGAAATACAAATATAGAGCTCCCTAATTCAACTAAGACAATTCATGACATATAATATGATAATAAACAAAACAACATAGAATCACTTGATCTAATATATCACAATACTAAACAAAGGAGCATATATTATAGGTGCGTACAACGTCTACCTCAAAAATCCCCTTCTTCCACTAGAAAAGGAAAAAAAAAAAAAAATCCTAACTAAAACTAAAAGACAAATTCAAAGGCAATTGCATAGAAACTTCATTATAACTATCAGTACAATAACCAACATAACTTACGTTATTTTTTCCAACCTAAGAGCACACCCACTTCATGCTAGATTTCATTAGATCCACGCTTGAAATTTTACACCGATGGTAGACTACTTTCAAGGAGGTTATTGATTACCTCTCTTGCTCGATCAAGAAAAACTAGGTCATACCATTTGAAGAATCCAACTCACCGTCCCTATACATTGGACATCTAAAGAAACAACTTCCGAGATTATCGCATATCTATGATGTCAAAAGCAAAGTTGCTCGACCACAACCACACCATGGATTTTCTCCTTTACCAATGTTGCTGTTGCTTAAGGCAGAGAACATCGATACCGAAGAACAATGCTCATACTGATGCACTCTATGGCTGATTTTGCTTGCCATGGTCTTCCTTCCTTGTTTTGCTTCACCATGTAATTGTAATGAACAGAGCCTGCAAAAGTTTGGGCTAAAATTTTAGCAACAGTAATAGTGATTGACGGATATATCAACGAGCAAATTTATGTGTAGTTTTTTGGTGATAGGGTCAAAAAACTTGAGTTGTTAATTTTTGTAGGTCAATTGTTTATTAAAGTCATAAATGCAAATGTTCGTTTATTCCCATTTAACAAAGAGACTAAAAGTGGTGTACTTTAAAGTCAGATACACTAATAAGCCAAATTTCAAATAATAGACACTTTTTTACCAAAACTAAATACTACAAGCAGTTGCCATGACTTTATTCTATTTAAATGTTGATGTCTTTATTTGATGTGATTTACGAAACAAGTCACATGAAAGGAATATCTTAACACATCTCTTCTGTTTTAATAGAGGATGTAGTCATTAGATTTATCAATCTAAGTAGAAGACAATATACCTTGATATCACTGATTTTTTTTTTAATTTTGAATTAAAGAACCATTTATCTTAATTCAAAACCTAAATATCTTTTTAGGAAAACAAGTCATATAGGTCAGATTACAAATTATATGATGTAGTAAGATAATAGAGTTAAACATTTTACAAATGGAACTCAAGAAGACAATTAAATGTTTCATGGTGTGATGTTTGTTTGTTTTTTTCCCTTTTTTTCCCGAGTATATATATAATTGAGTATTCACTTTTGTTGAATTTTATTATACTGAAAATTTTGAAGGATATGATGCTATTTTCTTCATAATACAAAATATAAATGCACCAATTTTTCACAGGACGTAACCCTCCGTTAATAAAATAAAATGTAAACGTTATTGGTAGGACATATGCCAATCATTCGATTAGTTAATCTGATGGTATAAGACAATATCCTCCAAGCATTACAATAGCCATTACATCAATATATACTAGTATATACCAACGGTTTAAAGCATCAAAAAACAAGAATGAATGGTAGTTAAGAAAATTAATATATATGTATATAAACCATATGATACTTGCCAATGAAGCTAATTTGCATGGCCTTTACCAAAAACCATTCATATATTTGTTTAATTAACTCTTTTTCGGTGTTGCTTATATATATATATATATATTTATTTTACGGAAATACCATATTTTAAGAAAATAATTTCCAAAATAAAGTATTTTATATAAATATTACAAATGTAGTTGTCAATCTTTACAAACCCCACATCTGTTCAATTAAAGAGTGAAAATGACCAATTTTACACACATTTTGAATTTACAACTCAACTTTTCCATTAACTAGTGGAAAATCACACACAAATATGTAGTTAAAACACTCAAAACCCTTCCAATCCATAAACAAATTCAACAATCCCCTCTGCGCAACTATCAAGAGAGGGGAATTTCCACCACAAATTCTATAAACACACAAAACGGCTAAAATAAATGGAATGGTTACAATTCTTATATAAAATATCGATAGATTCAAAGCATAAAAAATTCAACTATTTATAATGATTTTTTCTAAGAATACACATAAGGTACAAGCACTGCCACCATAAAAACAAAACCAAACTATTCTAAGATTTTTTTGCTCATTCTCCCCTAATAAAAGATTTTCTAAATCTGGTAAGTATTGAACTTCTCTCTCTCTCTCTCTCTCTCTCTCTCTCTCTCTCTCTCTCTCTCTCTCTCTCTTCCTTTGCTCCTCCTCTTCCTCTTTGTTATAGGCAAATCCTATGCCAAAATCATGAGGAAAGATAGGATTGTGCTAAGAGATGTGCTTGAGCTATGTAAGTTGCATAACCCCCTCTTTCATGTCAAAATATCACTCCTTTTGTGGTGTTGGAGGTGTGACAATAGGCTTAAATTAGTATTTAGGGTACAAAGAGACAAAGGAGTTGAATATGAACCCCAAGTTGCCTATAATATCACCTAGATAGCTACTTCTAGATAATATGATGGCATAGGTAGGCTCAAGTGCAGCAGTAGGTAATGAAGTTTCTTAGTCAGATAATGATGAAAGTGCTCTACCTACCTATAACCTTAACTAATTGTGTGCCCCAACAATGTGGTGGATCCACATATAATGAAATAACCAAATATTAGGAAAATAATAATTAAAGGGGGCAAGTTAGCATTTTATTATTTTTAAAACAAGGGCACACTTGCCCATTCCCAAAACTTTAAAAAAAGTAATGATAGTTTAAGATGTATAAATAATCATCTTCTCCTCCTCTCCTTTCTTTCTCGTATATTGTAGAACTTTTCTATTCTTTGTCCAACAAACTATTGAGAATTCTTGAAGAAATTTTATCAAGACAACGCAGTAAGTGATAATCCTTCTTTCCTTTATGTTCCTTTCTTTTCCTCTTTTCTCTTCTTCCTTCCAAGAAAGTATTTGTGGGAAGAATAAGTTCTTGTCATATCGGTGTAACAGCGAGTTTCCAACTAGAAGGAACGAGTTGTTGGGGATTTTTGAGGAATCTTTAATAGAGAAAGGTTTAGAGAGTTAAAGAAAAAACAAAAGAATTGACAGATTCTTGATAAGGTAACATGATTTCTACATCCAAGATTCAATCTTTATGCAAGTTCTGTTATGATGGGTGCTTAGGTTTTGAAGAAGAGTTGAATTTGGATCATTAGTTGTGTTTTTAATGTTGGGAACCAAGAAAATCAGTGCTTTGTAAAAATTGCATGCAAAAACCCTATTTTAGTCCTCTACGACCTGATACACAGCCTATACAGAATGGTCGTATACTTTGAAAATGCTTTTTACCTAATGTTTGTCTTCTGCACAACTTCACTGCATAACTTGTGTAGAATGGTCATGTATTTTGAAAATGCATTCTGCTAACTTTTTGTCTTCTACACAACCACTCTGCACAGCCTGTGTAGAATGATTATGTACAGTGGGTTTCTACACAACTTGTGTTGAAGCTTATGTACAACTCTATTTTCCAAAAATTGATTTATCCTTCTTAAAAACACTTGAAACTTATTAAATTAACTTCTTTAAGATTTATTATTATTCCAAAAACCCGAGATCTTGTTAATATCAATTAATTATCATTTTTTTCATTATTTTCTTGTTACAATTTAAACTATTAACGATATATGCAAATGTCTTATATAAATACTGCTTTAACAGTAGAGTAAGAGAGAGGAGCCTAGAAAATGTTATTTAGGACTAAGTTGAGAAATGTAAAAGAATTTAAATTTCTCTATATGTTGTAAATCCAAGTTAAAGTTTTCTATCAATTGGACTAAGTTGAACCAACTATCCAGGTATGTGTGTACTATGTTGGTGCTTGTGCTTGTCTAAGATAGAAATTAAAACTAACTTAAGAACTAATGGACATTAATGATGAGTGTATTGCTTATGCGTGGCTACTAGTAATAGGTGGAGAGTGTCCATGCTATTATCACGGCATCTCGATGATCCATGTATGATGGTGTCCCGAGTGGAGTCGTACATGGAAATGATCTAGGTTATATCGACATCGTGTTTATTGGGGAGTACCTAACGACTAATATATATATATATGCATTTAAATATTTATGAGTGATTCGGGATACTGAGTTATCACTTTATTGAGTGTTGAGCTAAAGGATAAAGATAGTTAAATGGTTAACTATTTCATTCACATTAATATGATGCATGTGAATTTATTATTTGTTTGTACACATGCATGTGCTTGCTGGCATACTGTACTGTACTTTGGCTCAACCCATCATCTTTTTTAGGTATAGACAAAACCCCTATGGCTTTTGATTTATTTAGATATGACATTATCGTGAACTATGAAGAGGATGCTAGTGGTGAGGATTATCCAGCAGACTTTGAGAATAAAATGTTATATTATAGGAGATAGAGACTCCTATCATGTGGTTGTTATTTCTGTATTAAGCTAGCGTGTTAGGATATGGACCCACCTATTAGTTTATATATATGTGCGTGTTTTTAGATGATCTCTATAAGCCATCCCTTACTATCTATATGTAGGAATTGTAGTAGTTGTAATGAAATACCTATGTTGTGACTGTGGATCTAGAGTATTAATATGTATGTGTTGAAAGTGTAAATAATATATATTATGGTTATTAGCAGGTTCTGAGCTTTTGTGTGTATATATATTATATGGTCATGTGGCAGGTTGTAAGTACCCTTGAGATTAGGGCATTACATATAATGCATGGGTTAAGTCATTATACTCATGTGCCTCCTCTTGCTCAGCCTTTTCCTGCCATGCCTCTTCCTACTAAGGCTCTGCCTCTGTGAACAAGACCACCTTCCATGGTCTTGAATAAGTTGAGTAACTGAATCAGCTAGCGAGACAACTTTAGATTGATTCCAAATAACCCGTATCCTTCTGATAGTGTCAACCTAAAAAAGAAAAAAAAAACTTTACATCAAGGTTTCAACCCGTTGCTGTAAAAGAAAAATCTAAACAAGTGAGATGGTAGTACTTACCAACTATCCCAATAAAGCACTCATTTGTCCTGCAAATCAATTGGTGATTCGTTTATACCAAGTTGTGTAGTCCTAAACATCACCCCTATTTGTTCCCATTTACCATGCACAAACTACAAGTAAGCTGGTCTAAATTCCCCCTCAAGTCAGTTTCCATCTTGTACCTATTTATCTGTGATTTACCCTTCTCACATGCCAATTTTGAATCAGGAACTATACATGGAGAATTAACTAGAGTAGGTTAGTACAATTCATTGCCAAGTAGATATAAGTGCACTTGATAACATTGCAATTGATTTGTCCATGTGTACAATGTACTAACAAACACGATGTTATCTATCTTGATATAGGTTGTTGCAGTGAAGGGAGTATGGTGTCTTATAAATTTGTCTCTTGTTATAAGTGCAGATCTGGTTATGGATGTCCATCTTACGAGTTCGATCATCATGCTTTAAGCTGTTCACTACACGGCAATTTCCCTTGTACACCTTGAAAAGTCCAGTACTTTGGCGGAAGCTCATAACTCGATATGTACTTACTCACTGGTTCCTTAACTCTATCTTTTCTCATGCAAAGGTGGTGAATATTTGCCTTTCATTTATAGCATCCAAGGCGGTTAATGCCTTTCTTCCTAGCACATCACATTGTTATAAAATGTATTCTTCACAAGTGTTGTCATTAATGAGCCTTTGACATTACGAAGCATGAAATTATAAGTCTTAACAATGTTTCTAGTCATATACCTGAAGCGGTGGAAACCATCATTGGCTAATGTCCATTATTCCTTTAGAAAGGTAAATGTGTTATCTTCTTCAGTATTGTTAAACCATTCAACCACTTCTTCATTGATATCTTTCACAAGCTCCATGAACTTTCAAGTATTTGTGGGGTTACACCTTCATTACGGTGTATATAACTAAATTCTTCATGTGTTAGTTCTTGTAAACTTTATTGAAGTTGTTAGTAGCATGACTGATGCAGAAACATTGTACTGCAAAAAAAGGTAACCATCCATTGGAGGCTTCCTTATACGCCTTAATGCTACCTATTCCCTTATCCAGGATTAAGCATATTGTCTCTTCACCCCATATTCAATAACATGATGCTTGATCTTGTGTACGAACTAGCTCCATGCTTTTGTTGATTTGATAGGCGTTAGGCAAAATGCCAAAGAATAAACCTATTTTTGTTATCCACCTTACATGCAACCTGTAAGACATGTGTATTTCTCATATAAAAATGTATCATCAATATAAGCTATAGGCCTGCTAAACTTGAGTGGTTTGACGTAAGAGCCAAAAGTCTAAATACTTTTTCCAAGTACGACTCATCAGGTTTTAGATCTTGTCTAGACCCACTTCACTTGTGTTCTTAGCTTAGTTGCTTTGATAGAACAAAAAAGCCTCGGAAGATCGTTGTACGATTTATCTTAATCTCCAGACATCATTGTGATTGCCTTTCTCTTCCTGTTCCGTACTTTCCTACAAAAAACTTTGTAGCTGAAGATATTCTCTCCATGTTACTTGAAGTCTACAATGCTCATGTCAAGTTTGTTCCTTACACGATTAAGAAACTCCTAAACTAAGATATTTGAGTCCATCTAAGAGTAGTCCTAGGCCCCCCATTGGATTAAGACATGTGGAGGGGCCCTCTAGTTTGGTAATCATAAAATCCCCCTTCTAGCTTCTTTTTAGATGCATGCAATCTTCACTTACAAACTTCATCTCTTTTGACACAATATGCCAACAACAAACTCTTACTTGATCCCTGGACATGAAAGGCGTAGCAGTGCTTCACATGGTGAATGAGATCAGATTTTGTGATTGAAAATCATGCCTTTATTTTTTGCCTATGAATATGTTAATGCATGTTATGTTCAAACTTTGCTTAAAGATGATGCATCTGTCACCACCAACAATATTGAAATAGGGATTTCATCCTTAACACCTATCTAAGTCAAATCACCTATCTAAGTCGAATCATTTTCTACATGTGTTCCTATTGAACTTGAGGCATGTTGTGTAGGCGATTCACATGTAGCATTCTCTTGTGTCCCTTAGCCCTCTTCAGAACCATCATCATCCTCACTACTGCTTTGTTCATCCTCTATCAGATCCTCATCTTAATCAAAATAGTAGTGAACATCCCCGTTATCATTTCCCCAAAGGAAGAGAACCAGAGGCACTTCTCGTTGGAATCTATTTTCAAAATTTGACATTAACTCATGTATGAGCATAGGCTTGTATTATTTATATTGCATTGGCAATGCAGCACAATATGGGGGTCTATGTGATCTCCAAGGTGGTTGTTAACTGTTCATGGCCTTGGGTGGTTAAATCTTTTTCTTTTTTTTTAAATGATTTTTCCTCTTGTTTTCTATTTTCTTTTTCATTTTTTTTATTTTGTAAGTTCTATTTATTATATATGTAATAGGTTGTAGAGGGTCATTTCGGTAAATGAGCTTTGGGCCCAATTTAATGCCATGGGCCAATCTTCTAGGCTAGTGACGGGGTTTAGAAGATTGAGTCCAATAAAGGATATTGTAGGGAGATTTGGCTTGGTAGGCTCGAAATAAAGATCGTTGGACCAGTTTATTCCGCTCTCAAGCTAATTCGATTTTCTTGTACATGAAAAGTAGACTCCAAAATTTTGTCTTTGGCCTAATTTGGGTTTTGTTTGACTAAAATATGGCTTATGTAGAATATAATAAGCTTATCTCTATTTTATATTAAAGATGGGCTATTTTTTTTTTAAAAAAAAAGGCTCCTTTATATTATAAAAGCTCTCATTCTATTCGAAGCTCATATTCAAAGCTCATGCCTATTTACATAAAAGAAGGAATAGATTTTAGCCATTAATATTTATAAATAAGAGGCTTCTCATCTCACTGGGGTCATTTTGCGTATTGCTAAAATTGAGAGCAACGTCGAAACTCTGCTGACATAACTCCACAAAGAATCAAAACAACTAATTCTTGAAGAACAAGTTAAGAACAATTGAATCTGTTTGATTTGATCTTCTGTCACATTTGCGTACTCGAGAAACCAGGTTTTCCTATTTCTCCTTCCACACCTCTCTCTACGATATTTGTACACCTGTCATCAATTCAGAACTTCTCTTAGGTTGACACCAAGATTATCGTAGGTGATCGGCTAGCTATAGCAACCCCTCTATACATAGGCTATAAATAAAAAATAGGTTCATCACTACAAAAAATTTTGGCATTTTTTTTATTTTAATTTATTTTATTTTGTTTATTATTTTGGCTAAGTCATAAATATAATGATATCATTTATATAAAAATCAATATTTACTAATGATGATTTAAACAAAAGTCAAAGATGTCCATCATAGTTTTGTTTTTTTTTTTTCAAAAAAAAATGGATTTTGATTTATTTTAATAAATATTTATAAACCCTAATCAAATAAGATAACATGACAAAATTTTTTTAGGAGAAGATAAGTTTTCATTGCGTATGCAAAATAATAGGTCATTTTGTGTATCTTTAAATATGACAGCTTGGTCGATTAGGAATTGGTTGAAAAATGTCGAATAGTTTCAAATTCCCTTCCTTGATTGTTTCTATTTTCCTTTTAATTAGTGGTTCTTCCATAGTGTTTACACTATATTTGAATGGAAGAAAAGAAAAGAATGAAGAGAAATTGATAGGGAAAATTTTGCTTTTTCCTTATATGGAGAAAGAAAGAAACAGGAAGGAGTGACTTAGAAAAACTTTCCTTTGACTTGGCTCATAAAAAATATTTGGATAGAATTGGGTGGGAATTAAAATAAAATAAAAAACATATATACTCATGAAATAATTGCAAATTTCAAGATATAAGGATTTTTATGGTATTTTAATAAAATAAAAAATTATACTATTAATTTTCCTTTTATTTATTTTTTTTAGGTTTGTAATATATATATATATATAAATTTTTTTGCTCTTTAGTTTTCTCCTTTTACTGTCGTCCCTACCTATTTTTCTTGCCCTTCCTAATCATAGTGGCAATGTGGGCAGCGATCAATCTAGAGAAAGCCGCATTCGATCGGATCGTCTACTTTGATTCAACACTTGACCATTAAAGTAACAACGGAAATATAATATAAAAAAGTTTTTACGTGATGAATACAAATACAATGAGACCAAGATTATCATAAAGAAAACCACATACCCTTGATTGTATAAACGGTGGCATGCTGGAGTACTTTCCGACAAAATCTTTGAGATAAGGGTGTTTAATTGATTTTTTTGTTTAGGATACTAATTGAAATTAATTCCTTAAATAAGATCAAAATAAAAATAATTATTAATTTACCACATCAAAATAACGTTTTTATCACATGATATATGAATAAACAGTAAATACATGTTTATCGCGTTTTTAAAATGTGATATATGCATACATATCATGACTATAAACCTCTATACATGTTTGAGCGTACAAAATGATATCGCAATATCCATAGAAATACTTATATCGTGATTAATAATCAGGATATTATGACGGTACTCAAACAGTAAATTGCAATTCTTTCACACAAGTCTAATACGTGTGTAAGGTTCCTATACAAAATAATTACTAATATACTGCTTGGATGAAATTAATTATCAATTTTCAGTTGCAAAATCGCGTTTAAAAAACATAATGTTCAATTTTACACAAGAACCACTTAAAGGAATCGTGATTTAATGTTTGACTACAGTCGTAATATTGCGATTATTAATCGCGATATAATAGCGATATTAGCTCGTACGTTCAAACATGTATTGCGAATTATAATCACGATATGCACGCATGCGATATACATGCATTTATTGTTCACCCGTATATCTTGTGATAAAAATACGATTTTTGTGTAATAGACTGATAATTATTTTTATTTTGACCTTATTTAAGGAATTAATTTCTTATTTCAATTAGTGTTATAAACAAGAAATTAATTCAAGATGTTTGTTTCATCATTTTTTATTTTTTGGTTTTTTTATTTTTTAAATAAATTATTTATTAAAAATAAATATTTTTATTCATAAATTAATAAAAGAATTAAATATTAATATAAAATAAATAAGATACATAGAGACGGCATATGCCATAAGAAGTAGACTTTCAAAACAGCCCGTAGTCGGCTCCTCGACCTATAAAAGCCCGGATCAACGTGGTTAAATTTGCTTGGAGTGAAGTGCGCAAGAGAGGCACGTATGTGTATGTACTTTTTCTCAAAACCATGTCAAAAGTGCTTTTGCATATTGACGTGTCAAGAATGAGAATCTTCAGATTTTTTTTTTTTTTCCAAGGAAGAATCAAGAATGGTTAAAATAATGTAGGATGGTTAGGTAACTATTAAATTATGGAATGCTTGTTTGGTTTCCAAGTTCTTACACTCATTTGCACGATAGAATCGAATAATATAAAATCGGATATGAGGATAACCATAACTTGCATTAAAAAAAATTGAGTAAGAAAAATATAAGAGATCATTCTATATATAAAATATTTCTTATTTAAATCACTACTATATAAAGTTTTTTTTCTAATGGTAAAATCTTTTAATATTTTATTATAAGTGGTTTATGAATTTTTTTAATTAATTTTTTATAATTTGCAAATGCAATATAAGTATAGTATTCGCTAGTATATGTATATATATGTATATGCATCTATAATATATGGCCTTATATGCACCCCTAAGCTATCCTTCGATCCCATATTTCTCTCTCATGCACACCCAAGTTGTAACTAATGTTAGATTATTTTAATAATCTATAGTGTTTGGTGTAACTTATGAGATAATTCTAATAAGAATGAGGTCCAATGTGATGGTTATTGGGTTTTAGACTATTAGAGTTATGATAAGTATAAAAGAGGCTACAATGGTTCTCTCTTTCTCTCTCTCTTTTTAGTAATATAACATTCATAGCCTCTATATTCTTCACAATCAAAGAATACATTAAAGAGAAAGGAAGAGAGGGCAAGAAAACTAATCAATCATAAAGGTCATAAAAGATTAACGAAAAGCATGGATTAAGGTATATTTCCCCAAAATATATTGATTTTATTTTATTTTTCAATGCTCTAATTTCATATATGTGATCTTGAGTGTGGAATCATGGAATTATTCCATCGACTAATGCCTTTTTTCCTTTCCCTTCACTCGCAAGTCGAGGATGTCTATTCACTTTCTCTTTAACATTCATCCATTTATTTATCTTTCATTCTGATGTCGAGCTAAAATTGTTAGGGTTTTCAAAACAGTACCCGCACGAACAGAGAAAGAGAGCTCAAACAAAGAGAAGTAATGTCGGCAAGAAAGGAATGAGCTTGAAGAGAAAGATCGGGCTGAGAATGAAAGGGCTGGGCCTAAAGTAGTGGCCGAACTTGGAAATAAAACCGAAGTGGGTCGGCTTATTCTTGGGCCAATTCAGTTAGAACAATATTTGTGTAATTTGCATTCTATTACAGAAGTTGTTAGCTTAGATTCTATATTATTCTATATGAGGAATTTTACCGTTGTTGTAACAAATTGCATCTCCCTTCTATATAAAGGAAATGACTCATATAAAAATTATCAATGAAAAAATACAAAAACATTGCTCCTCAATATTCTCTGCATTCGAAGAAATTGGTTATACAAATTAACTAGACATTAAGTGGTATCAGAGCTGCTTTGGGTTGGATGGTCAAAACCCAAGCCGGAGTAGCCATGGAAGAATCCTTGAAAGCAATGGAGGAAAAACTGATGAAGTCGTTCACTGAAATTCTCTAACAGCAACAGGCGACCATGGAACCTTTGGAGCTACCCTATCGGAACTACAACATTTAAATACAAGAACCGTCAGCTCTGGACAATGCAACATTGGCCAGAATGAAAGCAACAATACACCTGTGACGAGTTTGGAATAGAGAAGGGAAAATTCAGTTAGAACAATATTTGTGTAATTTGCATTCTGTTATAGAATTTGTTAGCTTAGAGTCTATCTTATTCTATATGAGGAATTTTACAGTTGTTGTAACAAATTGAGCATCTCCCTTCTATATAAAGGAAATGACTCATATAAAAATTATCAATGAAAAAAATACAAAAACATTGCTCCTCAATATTCTCTATATTTGGAGAAATTGGTTATACAAATTAACTAGACATTAAGTGGTATCAGAGTTGCTTTGGGTTAGATGGTCAAAACCCGAGCCGGAGTAGCCATGGAAAGAATCATTGAAAGCAATTGGGAAAAACTGATGAAGTCGTTCACTGAAATTCTCTAACAGCAACAGGCGACCATGGAACGCTTGGAGCTGCCCTATCGGAACTGCAACATTTAAATACAAGAACCTGTCAGCTCTGGACGATGCAACATTGGCCAGAATGAAAGCAACAATACACCTGTGATGAGTTCAGAATAGAGGGAAAAAACAGTAGTAAACAATTCATTGATGATCGAGGAACCCCTCATCAATTATCAACAAGAGCCACTCATTTAGCATTCCCAACGTTTACAGGTATTGATCTCAAGTCTTGGTTAATTAAGGCTGAACACTTCTTTGAATTAGATGGTACACCTGTAACCTTGAGAGCAAAAGTAGCAGCCATGCATTTTGAGGATTTAGCTCTACATTGGTATCATGCTTTTGCGCAAAATAGGGTGCATCAGCACCCAATCACCTGGGAAGAACTAGTTATTGGATTACAACAGAGGTTTAGTATGGATCTTTTTGAGGATCCTATGGCTTCCTTAAAAGAATTGACTCAGAGGGGGTCCTTGAGGAATATTGGGTAGATTTGAATACCTAACTACTCTGGTGCATTTAGCTGAAAGTTACAAGATAAGCTATTTTCTAAGTGGTCTTAAACCTAAAATACAATACCAGTCAGAATGTTTTCAACCCCAAACTCTACAGCATGCTTATACCTTAGCTAAACTCCAAGAGAATACGTTAGAAGCTACCCGATTCCCACAGAAATTTCCCAGGACCACACATTTTAACCACAATACTGCTACAACAGGCCAGACCTCATTACCCAAAACCCTAACTTATCCCAAAACCACACACAATAACCATAACCTTCAAAATACTTTCAAAACCAAACACTAAATCCCAACCAAGCCCAACCAATGTCCAGACTACCCAAGCACCCACCACATTATCCCTAAACCAAAATAATACCCGTAAACCCAGGAGGTTAACACCAGAGGAGTTAGAGGAGAAGAGAAGGAAAAGGCAGTGTTTCTGGTGTGATGAATCTTTCGGCCCAGGACACCGATGCAAGAGCAAACCTCTAAGAATGTTGCTGGTAGATGAAGAAGGGGAGGATGCGTTAGAAGAAGAATTTAAGGAGGGACCAACCTTAGAGGATGAATTATCCAAATTAACATTAAGCGCAATTAATCAAATTCAGGTAGTGGAAATGATGAGGTTGTCGGCTTATTATAAGAAGAGGAAGTTGGGAGTGTTTGTTGATTCTGGAAGTTCTTTGAATTTTTTGGATGAAAGAGCTGCTAAAGGATTGGGTTGTATAGTTGAAAATACTAAAGCAGTGAAAGTTGCCTTAGCTGATGGGACTCCTATGCTTACCAAAGGATTCATACCACAACTTACCTTGGTTATACAGGGCTACACATTCGAATTGGAGTTTCATGTATTACCTTTGGAAGGAGAAGATATTATGTTAGGAATTCCTTGGTTGAGACAATTAGGAGACATCATATGGAATTTCTGTAACTTAACCATGGAGTTCACTCATAGAGGAAAGCGTTGCAAATCGCAAGGAATGAAGGATCCCTTAAGGGTTATTGATGGAAATAATCTTGGAAATAATCTTAGTAAAATCCTTACTAATGAAAGATCTCCAATCGAATTGCAGTGCTAGATGTAGTGGCAAAACAGAAGGATACCCAGAGAACACTCTCTGAATCTATTCCACCATGTATCTTAGATCTATTGGAAGATTTTCATGAAGTGTTTGAACAACCCCACTCATTACCCCCAGTACGTGGACATGAACACAAGATACACTTGTTAGAAGGTGTTCAACCTATCAACCTTAGACCATATAGACATTCCACCATCCAGAAAAATGTACTAGAGGAAATGGTCAAGGAGATGTTGCAGCAAGGAACAATTCGACGCAGCCATAGTCCTTATTCTTCACCAGTGGTTTTAGTGAAGAAAAAGGATAACTCATGGAGGATGTGTGTGGACTACCGTGAGCTTAACAAGTTGACCATAAAAGACAGGTATCCAATCCTTTAATTGATGATTTACTTGATGAATTGTTTAGTGCATGTTACTTTAGTAAGCTGGATTTAAGAGCCGGGTATCATCAAATACTGATGGATCCAAGGATGTTTATAAAAACTTTTAAAACATATGCTGGCCACTATGAATTTTTGGTTATGCCCTTTGGCTTAACCAATGCACCTTCTACTTTCCAAGGATTAATGAATGATCTGTTTGAGAATATCTAAGGAAGTTTGTGCTAGTATTCTTTGATGATATTTTGGTGTATAGTCGTGATTTAGAAGAACATGTTAAACATTTGAGAGTGGTTTTGGAGATTTTAAGAAGGGAAACACTATATTTGAAGCGTAGCAAGTGTGTGTTTGGTGTTGCTCACATTGAATACTTAGGACATGTGATCTAAACGGGGTAACCACTGACCCTAAAAAAATAGAGGCTGTGCAGAATTGGAGGAGACCCATAAATGTGAAGCAACTTAGAGGGTTTTTGGGACTGGTAGTGTACTACCGCAGATTTATTCAAGGGTATGGATTAATGACTAAACCCTTTAACCAACTGCTGAAGAAAAATAGTTTTGAATGGAATCATGAAGCTGAAAAATCCTTCGAGATGGTTAAAAAGGCCTTAACCGAGCTCCAGTATTAAGGTTACCCAGTTTTTCAAAACCATTCATGATTGAGACAGATGCCTGTGATGACGGTATTGGGGCAATTTTAATGCAGGACTAGCACCCCATTGCTTACTTTAGCAAAGCATTAGGAGTAAAGTAAAGAGGGTGGTCCATCTATGAAAAAGAAATGATGGCTGTAGTACAGGCAGTAGAGAAGTGGAGACATTACTTGATTGGACGACACTTTATAATTAAGACTGACCATCAAAGTCTTAAATACTTATTGGATCAACGATTAATCATTAACAGCCAACAAAAATGGTTAACCAAGCTGTTAGGTTTAGATTATGAGATCCAATATAAAAGTGGTCACACTAATAAGGTTGCTAATGCACTTTCCCGAGCTGGTAGTATGGGGTTGAAGACCATGGTTTATACCTTGGATATGACCATTGAATTAGTAGAGAATATCCAGGCTAGTGTGATCTCACATGAGCCTTATGCCTTAATTATTTAACAACTTAAGGCAGGAAAACCAGCTGAAGGATTCTCTATGAAAGATGAGTTGTTAAGGAGGAAGGGGAAAATTGTTGTGGGACCTAACATGGGGCTCAAGAGGAAACTGATCTCACTGTACCATGATGGAACGATCGGAGGACACTCAGGTGCACATGCTACTTTCAAAAGAGTACATGCAATTTACTACTGGAAAGGAATGGAAAGAGAGGTGAGATAGTATGTGAGGGAATGTGAGATTTGTCAATGCCATAAATACGAAAATGTGGCACAATCGGGTTTACTTCAGCCTTTACCCATTCCAGAAGGGTATTGGACTGATCTTTCGATGGATTTTATTGAGGGACTACCAAGATCAATGGGAAAGAAGTAATTATGGTAATAGTTGATCGACTCAGTAAGTATGCTAGCTTTATCAGTTTAGCACATCCTTATAATGCTCCTCAAGTGGCTAAGTTATATTTGGATAACGTGTTCAAATTACACGGCCTTCCTAATTCTATAGTGAGTGACAGAGATCCCATCTTCGTTAGTCGATTTGGAGCGAATTTTTTAAACTACAGGGAGTCGAATTGAAACTGTCTTCTGCTTACCACCCGCAATCGGATGGCCAAACAGAAGTGGTGAACAGATGCTTGGAGACATACTTAAGATGTCTGACCAGTGATGAGCCACACAGATGGGTGGAGTTCTTAGCCCTCGCTGAGTGGTGGTACAACACCAATTATCATTCGAGGGCTAAATCTACTCCGTTTGAGATAGTATATGGGTATGCACCACCAATTCATTTACCCTATGTCCCAGGGGATTCAAGGAATGACATGGTTGACCAGTTGTTAACAGAACGGGAGAAAACCCTAAGAACATTACAATTCCACTTACGAAGGGCACAAAACCGAATGAAGTTATGGCTGACAAGAAGAGATCCGAAAGAGTCTTTAAGATTGGAGATTGGGTATTAGTCAAGCTCCAACCTTACAGACAACAGAGCATCAAACAACATGCAAATCAAAAGCTCAACCCTAAGTACTACGGACCATATAAGATAATCGATAAGATAGGTGAAGTAGCTTACCGTTTGGAGCTGCCCGAAGGATCGACCATCCATCCCACCTTTCACGTCTCCCAATTGAAGCAATTCGTTCCTGGACGATACTCAACTTCCATCGATCTTCCCACACTGTACGATTCCGAGACTTAGGAGCCTGAATCCATTCTGGAGAGAAGGCTGGTGAAACGAGGACCTACATCACACACATTAGTGTTAGTCAAGTGGAAAAATAAACCAGACAGCGAGGCTACTTGGGAATTTTTCTCATATCTAACCTTGCGATTCAAAGATGAATCCTTGTGGACAAGGATTCTTGAAGGGAGGAGTGATGATGTCGAGCTAAAATTGTTAGGGTTTTCAAAACAGTACCCGCACGAACAGAGAAAGAGAAACGAACAGAGAAAGAGAGCTCAAACAAAGAGAAGTAATGTCGAGTAAGAAAGGAATGAGCTTGAAGAGAAGACCGGGCTGAGAATGAAGGGCTAAGCCTAAAGTAGTGGCCGAACTTGGAAATAAAACCGAAGTGGGCCGGCTTATTCCTGGGCCAATTCAGTTAGAACAATATTTGTGTAATTTGCATTCTGTTACAGAAGTTGTTAGCTTAGATTCTATCTTATTCTATATGAGGAATTTTAAGTTGTTGTAACAAATTGAGCATCTCCCTTCTATATAAAGGAAATGACTCATATAAAAATTATCAATGAAAAAATACAAAAACATTGCTCCTCAATATTCTCTGCATTCGGAGAAATTGGTTATACAAATTAACTAGACATTACATTCTTTTGCATCCTTACACATTTTTTATGCTAATTATGCATGCCAATTAAAACACTTTGACATTTGCATGCAATTTCAATTTTTGGTTGATGTTTTTCAGATGTCCATTAATTGATTGTTGTATAGCTTTAAGTATAATGATGAAGATAATTATCAAAAATTGAAAGTATCCATTACTATTAAGTGAATGTCACTTCATTTATGTCAAAAAAAAAAAAAAAACCATAGTATGATAGTTAATTTTTTGTATTTATTATTGGATGCTTATTCATCTTTCTCTCCTTCAATAACAAATCATCCTCAATACTACTCCGTGTATACTATCTCTCTCTTCTCCCTATGTACTTCGTAACAAAACCTTTCCTCCTTTTTTTCTCTTATTGACACATGGAGTGCGGACGCATCATTCGCTAATTAGACTTTTCATGGGTCTAAATTGAAAAAATTGGACCCATACCCACCCAAATTGATGCTAGATGGGTCTAGACTTACGAACCTAGTGGGTTTAAGAGTTGGTATGAGTTTGACCCATCCATTTAAAAATATAAAGAAATAAAAATTATTAAATTATAATAAGTTTTAAACTTAAATATAAAATCGATCTAAAAATAAACTATTCTTTAACCTATATTCATTTAGTACTATCATGGATGTGTAAATATTTATACACAAGTACATCCTTATTGAGTTGAAAAACTAACAATGTAAAACTAGAGTAACATTCTAAAAGAATAGAGTCTACAAAAGAGAAAAAAGTCTCACATTATTTAGAAGTGAGACTTCGCTCTTGGCAGAATTATATATAAAGTATGGGACATTGTTTTGAATTATATTTATCTCATGTGCTGTTGTCAGCAACGTATTAAATATTGTGAATATATAATCAATAATCTCTATTTACATGAGAAATAATCTAAACATTAAATGCTATTTGTTTTTTAATACTTAGATTAATTACAAAAAATCGACCCATTTTTAGTGTTCTGCAATTAATTGACTTGAGTTATTTTTTGAAACAAACAACTAACCTGTGATATACTCTGTTTTGTCCTATCCAAAGGGTCCTTATCCACTCAAACTATAAAAGAAAAAAGTCAAAACCACACAACCTTTGATTTCCTAGAACATTAAGGAAACTAACAAATATAGTTGTCTCCAAAAATGCTATTCCCTTCGATTTGCAGATGTAGACCATGTCTAAACCACCCTAAACACATTGTAATATACAAATAAATATCTTATATTGAAGAACAAAGATGTCATTTAAGATAAAATAAGAGGGCTTTAGTGTCAACCCTAAAGATTAATTAATTTTTTGTCGGTTTTAGTTTTGTCGGTTATCAATGAATGAAAATACAAAAACGTCATTAAAGATGAAGGGTCGTTATTAAAGATGAAGAGACATACATTATTAAAGATGAAGAGACATTACTAAAGATGAAGAAACGTTATTAAAGATGAAAAGGTGTTATTAAAGATAAACAGTTATTCCTTAACTTCTATATAAACTAGGCTTCCCCCTTCTCCAAAACATAACCTTAAACCTAAAAATCCTCTCTGTGGGAATTTCTAATAAGTAAGGAGATTCAGGAGATCAGATCCAGGTGATTTAATAGCCATCTTTTCTTTAAGATTCTACAAATCTATAGTTTCCTTAGAGTTTGTCTGTTGTTTTTGAAGAGAGATTGGAGAAAAACCCTTATTTTCTTAGAGATCCAGATTTGGTATTAAAAAGGATTTAGAATCGATTATAAGTAAGTATTTTAATGTTTTTTTATCTTTATAATTTCATAAAATGGTAGTTGTTGATTTCTAGTATATATGGTGTGGAATGAAGTTCTAAGGTTTGAAGAATCTGTTGAGAAGATTGAGTTGATTGAAGGGTTCTGTATCTTAATCAAGGAAAAAGGTGTAGATTTATATTTATTTTGAGATTTGGGTTTTAGATGTAAATGGAATTAGGTTTATTCGACGAGATGTATTTTTGAATTTGATCCATTTATATTATCAAGTTTGGTTGAATTAGGAGTTGTGTTGTAAAAACAGATTTGGATGATTTAGAGTAATGTTCTTGGAATTTGATACAGGTACGACTTTACATTGTTTATTGTATGTGCTTGTAGGTTTAGATTTGCTTGTTGTATATGTATAGGGTCAGGATATTAAATCAATCTAATTCTATATGACATATTAAATTGTTTTACTGTTTGTGATTGACTACGATTAGTAAAGACCATGTAGAGTGTGATACTTACGCTAACAACCTGATGATCTATGTGTGAGGTTGTCCCACATAGACTCATGCATAGAAATGATTCCAGTGTTAGGTATTGGCAATATGGTCGCGGGTGCTTAGAGAATTACAACACCTATATATATATATGTATATTACTTATTTTATATATTGTTTGTTTTTTAGGAGTCATGAGATACTCCAGGTTTGGAACTAGAGTACTATAGTTCTGAGCTATGTTGTTTGCTGGTTAATTAAAGATAATAAACTGTGTTTGTTGCATTACGATTAGTTGCATGAAAATATATATGTTATGTGCATATGCAATTTGTATGTGGTTTGGCGCACTGAGCGTTTTCACTCACTTTTTTATCATTTCAGGAGCAGGTAAGGATCTAGTGATGTTTGACCAGTCATGTTATGATATCTATGTAGATGATGGAGAAGACGCTAATGGATTGGACTGTCCTGCTGATTTCTAGACTTTTATGGTTCCTAAAGCTAGACTTGGAAAATTATATGAAGTTTTGAAATTTTCTCTTATAAACTTTGGTTTTCATTATAAGTTTTGTTGATATTTTTGAGACTTTTATTAATGATAGCTTTGGTTTATGCCATTAAGATGTTTATCTTAAAAGAGTTTGTTTTTATGAGATAACTTAAACAGGTACCTTTTTATGTGAGTATTGGAGTTATTATAATTGTTTATACTTATGGATTAGATTGATAGCCTTGGCGTGTTTTTATAAGGAAAAAGACACGTGGTGGGTTGTAAAGTCCTTATTTTAGGGCATAGATACCATAAACAACTCACACATTATCTCTACCAAGTCCATCCTTGTCTTGGGTCGAAAACATCATTCTAACCCTTTTCGTCATTTCTCTCTAGTTTTCATACCAAACGTCCCAATCCTTGAGACAAGGACTTTTATGTCAGAACCAAACAAAACAAGACACTTAGAAAGAAGAAAAAGAGGAATTACACTTCAACTTGCCCTCCAAACTCGTCCTTACAAGAAAGTTTCAATCTTGACATTGGTGTAGTAGTGATGATGAAAGGGAAGAAGAAGCTTTGTCAAAAGAAAATGATGAAATAGACACTTTGTATAGATTTCTTTCTTCTAATCCCTCAAGCCATTTTGGAAGCTTCTTTCATGGACTTGAAGAAGACAATCAAGAAGTAGAAGAAGGGTTAAGGAAAGAGACATGTGGTGTTTCCTATGTTATATTATTTGAATTCTATATTTATTTTTATTTTTTATTTTGATAAAAATGCTGGTATTATTTTATTTTTTTATAATTGAACTTGGTTAGACCTATCGGGCTAGGCTCGACATGGACCTATGGACCATGGCAAGTCCAATTGTCCAAAGGAGAACTTGACGTGGCTGGATCGGGTTAGATCCTAATTCAGTCCCAACCTGAGAATATATATACCATTTGTCTTATCGTTAAGATGAACATTTGTTAGATATTATTTAATAGAGATGTTAAATCATATGTAATTTGAAATTACAAGCACTAATCTGCCAAAATTTAAAGATGAGATATTAAATTACTAAAAGTTATAAGTAAAAATACTCGACCTACTATTATCCCTTAGCAACCTAATATCGTTAATAACTTAATTTTATACTGCTAAAGACTTGTTCTATCAGCCTAATAGATTCATTGTAATATGTGACTGGTTTTAAAAGGTGGAAATACTTGATAAAATTGAAATTGTATTTCATGTGTGGAAATATCATGCTCTAAGATGTAGTCGGCTTAGCATGCTTATATTACCACTTTTGCCTTAGTGCCCATGTCGGTGATAATGAGATTAGTGTGCTGCTCTATATTCTCTTAAATATAGCACCACAATTCCTTTTCTCCACTGTCTAGTTGTGATGAATGACTATTGTGGTCAAAAGGAGGCTACTTTCATGTTGATTATAAGTCCATTTTAACATGAAAATCATGTCAAGATTCTAAATGAACACATCTTAATGATTTTAGAAATTATTGATATATATATTGTTATTAAATTTCAAAAGAATATATATGTATATATATAAACAAACTTTTGAGAATGCAAGTTATTTGGCCCTCGTATGGTTAGAATATAATGGCTAATCTCCCGCTGTATCATGGGGTGTGGAAAATATGACTTGCATGGGTGCCCTTGGTTTGCGTTTATGCATATGTTGTGCTTCCTTTTATTGGGCTTTGTGGCTTTTATCACATTCTTGACTGCACTAACACAGAGGCTATTGTATGAAATGGATTTGGGGGTAGGATGAAAAATCTATTGGCCCTATACATGCAACAATGAGAAGAGCAACAACAATGTCTTACCGTTCTAGAGCCATCTAGTGGCTCAAGGCAATCAATTGTATTGACTTATAAATCATAGTTGAGAGTTGCAACATCAAACAACTGTTTTGTTGAGCTAGATATAATTTATAGTTTAGATTTTTTTTCATCTCGTATATTTGTATTTTTGGGTAGATACAATAACATCCTTTGAAAATTACCAAAATTATAAAAAAATTCGAATAGGCACTTTCCTCCCTTAGAAGTTTATAATTGTATATTGATATACCAAATTGTCATGGCACTATTTTTGAAAAAAACTTTTGAGTTGTAAACATTTTTAAACCCGTCCCCGTCAAATAAGGAGAAAAATTTTAATAATGTTAATACATCACGTGTTTTTTTTTCCTAATAGATCATGCGTTTAATTTAAATAGTATATAAGTAAATTATATACTATTTTTACCACTTATTTAGAAAATATTGATATTTACCCACTATTTACCCGACAAACCGCGTATTAGCACTGTTACTTTTTTTTTTTTTTTTACTCTCAAATAATCATCACTTTGCTGTGTTCTGCATGTGCTTCAACCCGTGAAATCCTTGGATATCGCGATCGTCGTAAAAGAGGTTGGTCGACATTATAGATGAAAAATTGATCATTTGAAAAGTGCTTTACTTTTCATTAAAAGATTACAAAGCTCCAAAAAATATCTGACTCAACCAAGCTGCATCACCAAACTCAGAAATATCCAGTACTTGAATTATTATAGTTTTCCTAGGATACGTGTCAATGACAGGTAAACCATCCATAACAATAAATAAGGATTAAATGCAAGGGAAGAGCAACATCTACGTGGTCAAATATCAGTGGGCGAGCTTATATAACTTGTTTTTTCTCGCAATTGGCGAAAGTCCTCGAGAGTTCGCTAAGCCTGAGCGACGCGTTTTAGAATCAGTACAGCTTTTTTTATTTATTACTATCTTTTTAATACATTAATTAAATTTGATTGTTTTTTCATTTTAAATTATAATATGTAAAATATTTGGTACAAGAAAAGATAAAATAAAATTCATGCTGGAATGTGAAATATAAGCAAAGCGGTGGAAAAATATAATCACCAAATTTGTAATTAAATTATGAAAATATCTATTACATTTAAAGGCCATACAGTGGAATACTGCACAAATGTAGAAGCTTGGTAACTTATTTATATTAGTAATTTATACACATATAGATTAACTTTTGCTGAGGACATTGATATATAGCCCATATCATTGAAACAAGAGGGTAAGGTAATTATAATTAAATGTTATGATACTAGTTCTTAATCTTCCAGTAAGATAGATTGGGTTTTTACTTACTTCCCCTCATAATTGTAATACATACGTGTTCACACATGGTTGATTTTCCAATTGACTATAATATGTAAAGTTGGTAGAACCACTAAATTCGTAAACATAAAAAATCTTGAACCTAAATTTGTAATTATATATATAGTTTGTTGTTAAATGATTTTACATCATATTTAATTAAAAAAAATATATAAAATCATAAACTTATATATTGTATATTTAACTCGCAATTTTAATAGCTATAAATGTATATGGGTGTTAAAATAAAAAAAAAAATAAAAACAATAACATCCATTAAACAAACAAATTCTTAGAAATTAGATACCGATATGAGACCTACCTAATATAGAACTGCGAGTTTATGGGTTGGTCATAATGGACACAAAACCGGATGATCAAAATGGGGTCAATTTTAAGGAATTGTCGATTAGACACTTAAAATTTTAAAAATAAATAAATTTAATTTTATATAAGTAAAATTTAAAACTTAAACAACTACTGGGCCTAAAAGCAATGTAAACTTTAACCCAATTTCTTAAAGAATTATTTGGCACATGCTATTTATTACACAAAACATTCATCTTAGTCATGGTGTTAGCAATGCTTGATTACTAATACACTGAAAAAAAAATAAGTACCAAATACTCTCACCACAAAAAAAAAAAGTTAAAAATATCTTAATAAAAATTACAAAAATGCCATCAAATTGAAAATAATCTCAAAATTAAACAATTTAAACTCATAATATGAAGAAACGAGTTCAAAATAAATACGCTAATCTTATCTCTCAAAGAGACGAGATTACAATTAATTGATTTTACACTGTCACTATTTTGTGAACTACAACCTGTGGCGAAAAATAAGTACAAGCAAACTTCTAGCAACAAATTGAGCTCTGGTTTTACATTATCCACTAATAGAATGAGCTCTAGTGAGGTGATGATGGAAAATAAGACCAAATAAACATGGGGCTTCAATCTTTCTCATCCAATCTCTCTTTCTCTCTCTCTGAAACCTATCTTGACTATTGGTTTATGTCCCGTGCCTATCTCCAACCAATTGCGAAATTAAGCCACATTATCCACCTATAGCTACCCCACTGAACTAACCAATTATAGGCATCAATCTCACTCTAATTTTTAACTTGAATTCACTAACCCAGCTCACCAACCCAACTCATGAACAACAATCTAGTCATGACCACAGCTAGTGCTGGAAATAGGAGGTAAATGGGTCGGCCTAGCCCACTTCGGCCCGTAGGTTAAACGTCCCGGGCCAATTCAGCCCGCTTTTAAACATGCTAGATTTTCTCTACTCGACCCCAACTCGTGGGCCAAAATTAATTTTTTACGTTTTATTTTTTAATATTAGTTTATGTGAAAATTAGAATATTTATATATTTTAAGGTTTGATATATATTAATGACTAATTTTATTGCTATTTTGATTACTTATATATACAAAACAAGTTTTTAAAATGATTTATTAAATATCATATTGTGTTTAAATCAATAAATATATATTTAAAAAATGTTATAATATTTGTAGTTCGTGTATCAATCTATTTTTTTTCCATAACATACATAAATAATCATTAAAATGTTATATTATTCTTGTTTTTAAACTTCTTCTCTTGTTGTTATTGTTTTTTTTTTTTCTTTTTACGGGCCAACCCGGCCCAGCCTGGTTTAGCACTTAAGTTAAATGAGCTGGGCCAATTCAATTTGCTTTTAAACGGGCCAAAAAATTTTGACTGCAATCCCCTTTTTTAACTGGGTTGGCGGGCCAGCCCGCTGGCCGCGACCCCATATTTCCAGCTCTAACCACAGCTTAATAATCACACCAACTACAACACATTAAACCAACTACCTACCTTTACTAACTCACATGGAAGACCTCGTTGTCTCATCAAACCCCAACTAAACTTACCATCCATCAAGCAAACTCTTTATTCACCAAGTCCTAGCACCATATCACAACACAAAGCCTTCACAAAACACCATCAAACTCTTTTCTTGAATAAACGAGTAAATTTTTTTTTGGTAGATGTACGACCTAAGCGACCAACAAGACAAACAACTAACTGACAATCTTATCCTTCTTAGGGAGCAAACTTATACAATCAGAAACTTGGAAAAAAACATGTAAATTAAAATCTTAACTATACGCAGACTTAGTTAAACTATCTACATAATTATTACTCTCTTTGTAGATTGCCTTCATCTTGATCGACCACCTTCTATTCAACAAATCTTGAATGCATTAAAGTAAGGCATCTCGTTGAGCAAAATTAGAGCTATGAAAAGGAGATTTATTATTTCTGATTATTAGACTCCACTATCTGTTGATATCCCATCTGCCAAGCTAGGGTCAAACCATGAAATTCACTCCATATTTCAACCATCATAGGAGAACAGTACTTAAGCTTAATACTAAATCCAACAATAAACTTTCCCTCATTGTTTCCTAAGAGACCCCCCGCAGCTGCCATCAAATTTCCCTTGCACACATCACCATCACAGTTGAGCTTCACCCATCCTTTTTTTTTTTTTTTTCCATAAAGCCTCACCCATCCTTGATTAGGTGGTTTCCAGCCTTTATTTGTTTTGCAAATTTGTCTCATAACATTACGACCTAAAAATACACTTAAGCTCCGTAGAATCTCCTCCACCCAACATGTAATCTGACACACATGATCTTCATGTTGCTGACTATCTGCATCAATAAGAGCCATATTCCTTCCATACCATATTGACCAACATGCCACACCAAACGTAATTCTCCACTTTAGGTTGTCATGACCCAAGTTTTTAATCACCTAATCTTCAAAATCCAACTAAGGAAGTCCTCCAACAGGTTATGGTAAAAAAGCTGAGCCTAAATAACTTTGGCAAAAGCACAATTTCTTAGCACATGGCTAACATTCTCCTTCTCCTTCATGCATCGAGTATACTTATTTGACCTAACAATACCTCTTTTACAACACATGTCCTTTGTTGGCAATCTTCTATAACACATGAGCCATAAAAACGTTTTAATTCTCTATGGTCCCTCCTATCTCTAAACGTTTTTCCAATATTGTCTTCCATGTTTATTACCATTGACATTTAACATTTGATAAGCTGTTTTAAGGGAAAATTTTCCTGATCTATAGTCTATTAGGACTTTGGGCAAAGGCACAATAGCTCTTATAAAACCATAAATATGTAAAGGAAGGAATTGGGCAAAATGATGAAAATTTCATTGCCTATATGCTGTTACCATATCATAGGCTTTCTCCCTCACTCAACATCATTCAATGGTTGTGAAGAATAATGAATTAGAGGACCAATATAATCCAACCAATTACCTGTCAAAAATTTACCAATTTTCCATCGCCAATTGACAAGGGGATCCCTTCAAAAGCAAAGCTCCAATTATCACAAACGCCTCTCCAAACCACCAATGCTGATTTACTTCCCCAATTAGCTAAGTCTTCTAGACCTCCCTTACAATATTTATGTTTTAGGCACTGTACAAAAGATCATTAGGTTTGTTTAATAATTCCCATCATAGCTTCACAAAAAAAGCTTCGTTGTTCTCTTTAGCTCTTCTGAATCCAAGTCCCCTTCTAATTTATCCATGCGAAGAGTTTCTCGATTAAATGATTATAATTCATTTCTATTAAACTTGTCTCTTATAGAAATGAATTTTAAGCAATCTAAACTCGTATATTAAGATATAGGTTTAAGTTGCCTATTTTTAGTTTCTTTTTGTTTTAATGGCATTTCTATAATTTTATATTAAAATATTATATTTTATATCCTTAAAAAAACCACATAGTTAAATATAAAATAAATTTTACTTTTGATAGAAATCTACATAAATTTAACTACATATACTTTTAAGTATATTAATTTGATGGGTTGTTATTACCAACATATTAAATGCTATAAATGGGTATAATTCATGTCATAATTGTCTAAAAATTTGTTTTTATTTTCTTATAGATATTGTTTATATTTATTGGAGATTTTTTAAATTATAGTTTAGACTTGACAAGTTCGGAAAATGACCAAGTTTTAAACCCTCGAACTGGATAGGATGTGCAGGTTGACAGGCTAACGGGTTTGACCTAATTAGCACTCATGTGTACTGGAAATTATGATAGTGATGGATAATAAAGAAGTTAGAAATGGTAGAATTTCTTTTTGATTTTTTACACTATGTAATCTAAACAAACCTTAATCATTTAACCTACTCAAATTGGTGATTTATATATCAATTCTATTATTATCTTTTTAGTATCTGTTTAAATTTATATTATTTGTTAAGCATGGGATCCTAAAAAGAATAGAAATAAAACATACATCGCCCTTTTGTAAAATTAAATACCTAGCACATCCTATAACATTGTAATTACCACTTATAACCCTTTTACATGGTTTTATTTCTTATAAAAATTCTAATTGAAATTTAATTTCTCATTGTATAAATTATATTTTTAAAATATATATTTTTTAAAAGTACATGAAATTTTCACTTTCTAATTTGTAAACAATCGTCACGTTTATCATATTTATAAAATAAAATTAGATAATATACAATTAAAATAGTTTTCCAATATTAGATTTTAAATAGATTGGAGTCAAAATAGATAGGCATAAGTTTTCACTATCAAATTTCAGATCGCAACCTAAATAATTATATCAATCAACATTCGTTTAATTCTGCTAATATCTTTATGGCCTAATGGTATCTCTTCTGGTCTCTCATTTGAGGTACCATGTTTAAATTCTCCCTCTCCATAAATTGATAAAAAAAAAGCATTCGTTTGATTTCTAATATATGGAAAATGATATATATATATATATATATATTAATACAATGATTTAGCCAAAAAAAATTAATATAAAGAGGGAGGGGTAGTTAAATATGTACTAAGTTCATGCATATTGACATGTATATACAATTATGTATATGATATCAAATCGTAGATACTCTCTTTTAGTGTTCATTAGTACTTTAAGTTTCTTTTGTTTTATTTTTGTAATTTACTAAAATATTCCTGTATATTAATTTGTCAAAACTATTTTGTAATGTCCTTTCACCCTAATTGGTCCAAAAAAAATTTTTTTTTGACCTAGATATATAATATCATTATTATCTCTAAGAACCATAGTCAATAATCTTTTTAGTGTCCCACTCATTTGTTTTTAAACTACATTATACTAGAAGAAAGTTCATTTAAGATATTTAGTGTTTTTAAAAAGTAGAGTCAATGTTTTGAAATGCCAATAAAATAAGATATTAATGTTTTGCAAAGTTCATTTAAGTATAAAATACATTAAAATGACTTTTCTAATATTTGAAATTAATTTTATATAAAGATAGTATAGTGTATACATAAAGTATCATATATTATGGAAAGTAGTTTAAAAAGTGTTTTATTTGCTTAAGTTTGTTTAAAAGTCAAAACAATTTTCACTTGAAAAATACCTTTTATCCTAACGTGTAAATAAAATAAAAAAAATTAATTTAATTTTTTTTTCTCACAATAGATATGCTTAAAAGAAATAAGGCTTGAGTCAATGGTTGGGATATCAAAATAAGATTAGATCAAATTTAGTACCAAATAACTTACTAAAATTACAAATGTGATTTAGGCTTGCAATTAAACTATATGTAGATGGGTAGAAAATTTAGAAGAAAATCATATTTTTAACATGTGATTTCTATTAATGGAATTTGCATGTTTATATAATTTTTTCTAATTTATAGAAATCACATGTCGAAGATATGATTTTTACATATGAAAATAAATATGAAACATATATTTAAAATATGGTTTTAGTGGATTATTTGGATAACTTTTTTAGATGATGCCTTTTTCATAAATATTTAAAATTCCAAACTAATAAAAAATCCAAGATTTTTTTCTACTATCTAATTAATAAATTTGCTAGCAGTGGCATACCCGTTTTATGTGTACAAGTAAAAATAAATATTTTCATATAATACTAGTTAAAAATAAAACTTTAAACACAAAGAAATGTTGTTTTGAAAAAAATCTATTCTTTAATATCCTTGCATATTTGTTAGTATGGTGAAATTGAAATGAATAAAAAATAGAAGATGAAATGTCCAATAAAAACTATTTGGTTGCTTGTGGCAAGAGTGGCCTATAGGAAATAAACATGATAGAATAGAGTAGTCATAAAAATAAGGGTTAATTACAAAAATATGACATCTTATAAATATATGATCTATATTATTTTTTTGACAAATAAGTAATCCAAATTTTACATAAAAGTATCAATATTGTTTCATAATTTTAGAATGACAAATGCAATATTTATTGATCATAAAAATTAATTTTACATATTTTCAATTTTCTTATTAAATTAATTTTTAGACCAATAATACTTTGGTATATCATATATATCCTTTAATAGTAATTAATTACAATGATTTTTATATAAAACTTAGGCAATCTATTTGTCAAAAGAAAATAACACAGATAATATATTTGCCAATTAACTAAAACACATGTTATGTTTTTATAATTAGCCTTAAAAATAATAACCATCAAAACTTTATATTAAAATATTAAAATATAGTAAAAGGTATTTGCTCAATATTAATAGAATAGATAATACTAAGCAAAATGCTTATCAATGGCCATAAGCTATATTCATATAGCTCAGCCCACGTCATTTTGTACACACACACGATAACCGGTAATTGGGAGTTTAATACATATTTAAGGTTTCTATGAAAAATATTATTAATATATAATTTTGATAAAATTAATTACTAATATATTATAGCAAAATTACGTTTAAAAAACATGATATGATAATTTACACATAAATTGCAGGAATAAACAAGATATGATGTTTATATACTGTTACTATATTGTAATTAGTAATCGCGTTATAAAAGTTAATCACACATCGTCATATAAATGTTTTTATTTAAGTATAAATCTTGTTTTATAAATATGATATTTGTCACGACTATAATACGTAATATATGATATATTGTATAATATTATATATCATAATTTATGTACATAATTTAATAATTATATATTAATAATTATTTTTATTTTAATCTTAAATAAATAATTAATTTGAATTAAATTTATAACCATGAGATTATCTCTGGCAATTAGCAACACCCTCCTTTTCCTCTCGCTCTGTCTCTCTCTCTCACTTACTGTAAAAATATTGGGTGAGTATTATATGTCATGTGGATATATATGTGAAGTGTAATTTCTAATTATATACTGCCACATGAATAATATAATGATAGTTTTTAAAATAATCTTCATCCACGTGCCTACGTATTAAAATTTCATTAAAAGTTACACACCACGTGTATATTACACATGATGTATAACACCGCCGAATGTTTTCTCCTCACTCACACGCCCAAGCGCGCACGTCAACAGAATTTCAGTTCAGTGTCTCTTGCATGTCTTTTCCCTCTGGATGAAGCACGGCCCTTTCATCTTCTCTCTCTTGCGTTCCCGATTCATCTTCCACAATTCATTTCGACTTTCACTGGCCTGAGTCACAAAAATTTCTTTTTAAAATAAAAATCAAGCAATTTTCATGTGCAGAATGGATTTTGCTGTGTTTTGAACTTGCCTAGGTATTCATTTTATGCCGTGCTTCAACATTATGGAGATTCTCTGCCCATAATCCTGTACAACGATAGACTGTCGGGACCGGCATGGTTTTTCTATATCTAATAATAGTCTTGGCTAAGTAATGTGTGACATAAGAAAACGAAGAAGATGATCTTGAAATTTTGAGAATCTCGATTTTCTTACTACTTTTTTCTACTGTCTTGTATACAACTGTGCAAGAAACTTCTTGAAAAGTTCGAACTATCTTTTTGTGTAGTTGCAGATGTTGATACTATGTGCGTGAAGAAGGAGGTGTTTGGATTCAACGCTTACTCATAGCTGGACATTCGGTTAGTTGAGATCATTACTTGCTTTGCTGTTTTCGTGTCTTTATTTCGTATCCAATCTGTGTTATTGCCAATGCCAAAGGTACGTGAATTGATTATACATCACAAATAATTAAATTATAAGATAATCGTGTCTATTTCGCGTCTTTGTGTTGTGTCTTATGTCTTCATGTCGTGTCTTCTGTCTTGTTTTGGGTTTTTTTCTATGCAATCGTGTTTTTTATAGCCAGCGCTACATATAGTTTTGTTTACTTTCTGTCTATTGTGCTTTGTTGTATTTTGAGTACATTCATACTTTGTTTGATTTGAGGGTTCAATTATTGGATTGCTTGCTTATTTTGCTGACTTCATCTTGAATTGCAACTTTACAATATCAAGTGCTAGAATTTTTTATTGGATGAGATCACCTATAACTTCTGCGGTAGTAACTTTCTTCCATTGTTCTGTACTTTACATTGAATGTATTGGTTAGGGCTTTAATTTGACTTTTGAGTTCATTCTCAGTATAGGAATAGTGTTAGTTACTTGTGCTCCTAAGCAGCTTTTCTAATTTTTGTTGTGTACTTAAAAAAGGCCTTGGTTTTCTAGTCTAATCCTACCCTTATACTTAGGATAGAAATGATGCTATATTTTATCCACACTCACCTTTTCATGTCCAGATGATGTCCTAAATGCAGGATAAAACAAAATTATCCAATCCAAACCTTACACAGGCATGTTCCTTTGGCTTAATGCTTTTAGGTGTGTCAGTTTCTGTTTTGCGTGCTTTTTGCTTTAGAAGAAAAATATTAGTATGAAATCAGACCCTTAAAAACTCTGTAGCTAATCAAGTTGGTAAATAGACTAATGGAACATGATTGTGGAACTGATACGATGGATTGTGTTTGAGTATTTGTTAGATGTTAGGAGATGTTCTATATAAATTGTAGTTTTGTTTTTATGTTCCAATAGTGTGAGGCAATTTGGCAATAGTTGTTAGTATAAATGGTAATTATTTTGGTTATAATAGGGATTGAATGAGTTTCTAGTTTAGACACTTGTGTGAGATAAAAGCTTCAGCTCTTGGAACTAGGAGCCATTTGCTCCAATATAGGGCTGCTACATTCAATTGAAGCTAGTGATCATTGAAGTTCTTATTCAATTAATATCTTAATTTTGGTCCAACATTTGAAGGAGGATCTTAGAATGTTGAAAATTTTGATTCAAGTGGAAAACTTAGAGGAAGTGATGAAGTAGCTGGTGGTAGACATAAAGGAGTCAGAATTTTTTGCAAAGAGATTTGTCAATTTAGTACATCCAACAAATGATGAAGCTCTTTCATATGTAAGTTGAGGGAAAGTAGCCAAAATCAATCTTGGTGAAGAGATGTCAAAGCATGCAAATTTGCTCTCGAGTCCTTCTAATGTCCTTGTAGGTGTTGCTTCATCAACATTGAAAAGATGACACCTGAAAAATGTGGAGGCATCCTAAACATAGAGGTATAGCATCAAATCTGAACTCTATTGGCATTTACAACCATGGTAAATTCAAAGGCAAGCATCAATTAAGACATTGTTTTGACCCTAATTGATATGTGATTTTGGACTTTGATCTGCAATCTGCTGTTCTTATCATGGGGAGCCAAATGAACTCGAATTTTTGAACACACGGACTAGTTCTTAATGTGTCTCTTGTAGGTAATATTGGTGGAATGATAAAGAGCATGGATTTTGAGGAATGCATGACACGTCTAACTATTATGATGATGGAGTAGAAGCAGCAACGAAAGAAGTGAAACCTTAGTCTAATCTAGTTCATAGTCTTGCGAGGCTAAAATATATATTGAAATTTGAGGATTTCTTGTAGAGGTGGAAGTTTACAAAAAAGAAAACTTCAATATTTTTTGTTCCTAAAAAACAAAGCAAGCACGAATCTACAAATATTTTATTTTAAGTTGCCTCTTCTTGGTTGATGGTGAAGATGATGGAAACAGGGCTCTGTTTGGTATGATCATTTGGATACAATCCACTACTTTTAGTCCTCCTAACTACTTCACCCATTTGACTACGATCATTCCTTGTTATTCTCAATAAGCCCGTGCCCCATAATTAATATATCTCATCGATATATATTATTTCTTTCTTAACGCATTACCAATTTCCCCTTTTCTTCTTGCATTGAGGATAAGGTGAGGGTGATATTGTAAGATATTAGGAGATATTGGATTTTATTTATATTTATATTTATATTTGTATTTGTTTCAAGTTTTTTATTATGGCCTAGGAGTATTATGAAGCAATGTGGTATTAATAATTAGTACAAATAAAAGTTATCTGGCTTAGAATAAGTTTTAATAGTCTATTCATTTCTCCACATGGAATAAAGGGAGAATAAAACAGGACTTTATTAGGAATGTAAAAGGTTATAATAGCTATAATATGCTTATTACATTACTTAGTTGATATAGGAAAAAGCAAAAAATTACAGTAGAATAAAATTACAATATGTTAAGTTATGTACATGTATATATGTCCCACATAGCTTAGACTAGAATAGACGATCTTTAGTATATGTATTTATACTTGTACTATACATTATTTCAAAAAGAAATTATTAATGAAATTATTTTAAGGTCTCTCTCTCTCTCTCTCTCTCTCTCTCTTCTCTCTATTCACATGGTATCAGAGCCATGCGAAACCCTAAGTCATTTAAACACAAACCCTTAACCTTAATTTCGATGGCATTTAGGGAGTTTTGTCTCTCTTCCCGGGTAGACATAGACAATGGTAGAGGGGATGATTGCCTTACATGCTAATGGTGCTTGGGACTTGGTCCCTTTTAACTCTTGGAAAATCTCTGGTTGGATGTCGATGGGTTTATGCTATAAAAGTTGGTTCTGACGATAAGGTTGACTGGCTTAAGGCACAATTGGTTGGTAAGGGTTATACTCAAGATACGGTTCGGACTATGTTGATACCTTTTCTCCTATTGCAAAAATGTTATCTGTTTGCTTGTTTCTATCTATTGCAGTTATGAAACACTGACCTTTATACCAGTTGGATATAAAAAATACCTTTCTTCATGGTGAACTCTAGGAGGAGATTAGGGGAGTCTAATATGGTATGCAAACTCCATTGCTCACTTTATGGATTGAAACAATCTTCATGTGCTTGGTTTGGCTAGTTTAGTATTGTGGTTATGGAGTTGGTATGATTTGCAGTTCATTTGATCATTCAGTATTTTATAAGCACACATCTAAGGAGAGATGCATTTACTTAATTGTTTATGCAGATGATATTGTCATAACTGGTAATGACCAGGATGGTATTACTAACTTGAAGGCAAATCTCTTCAAATATTTTCAGACTAAGGACCTTGACTTGTTAAGGTACTTCCTTGGTGTTGAAATGGCTCAAGCTAGTTCTGGTATAGTTCTTTCTCAACGGAAATATGCTTTAGATCTTTTGGAAGAATCTAAGATGCTCAATTGTAAACCTGTAGATTCTCCAATGGATCCTAATGTGAAATTGATATTAGGATGGGGGAGTTATTTGTAGATCCTAATAGATACCATCGGTTGGTTGGCAGACTTAGTTATCTTACAATTACTCGACCTGATATATCATTTGCAGTTAGTGTTGTTAGTCAGTTTCTCCAATTCTCTTGTTACAGTCAGTTGTTTGGTGGTGGTCCTCTTACTGCAAGGACAGATCCTTCAAAGGTTAGAGTGGAATTTTGGGATCCCATCATAACCTTCTTTCTACTTTCTTCACGTTGGACTTCAGAAAAAGCTTCTCGGACACCTGGAAGGGGCTTAGTTCCCATCACTTGCCTTAGACTTCATCCAGATTTTTGTTGAGACCAAGAAGGAATTTAAAGGTTCGTTTTTGTTCCACAATCTTCTTGTATAAGGTTGTGTCTTCGAAACACTTCCAAGTGTGGACTTCAAACATGTCAAGATGTTGCCAATAGCAAGTAAAGGTATTGAAATATTGAGTAACAGTAAGATCTCCTTGTCAAAGATCATGTAGCTTGGCTTCAATATCAAAAAGTTCAGAGGTATTTTCAGAACTTGAATATGTCTCCCTCACAGCATCCCAAATTTCCTTTGCTGTCTTATATAGGAGAAAATTCTCACCTATCTCATTATTCATGGAATTTATCAGTCATGACATCACTAAGTGATTCTCAATTTTCATGTCTTGAATTGTGGATTATTTTTCTCTGGAATGACAACTTCTCTAGTGAGATATTCATTTTTTCCTCTCCACAAATGAACATCATCATAGATTGGGACCACTGGAGAAAGTTGTGCCCATTCAGTTTGTGTCCTGTGATGAGAAGAGATGCACTTTCAGCTCCTCTATGGTTGTTTGTAGCAGGGGTTGGGAAGGTTGTGACTTCGGATGAGGAGGAATCCTTTTCGTAGTTTTTTTTTTTTTTTTTTTTTTTTTTTGGTTTGGAGGAAAACAGATCTAATTTCTAGAAAGGAAGAGAGAGAGATTTCAGAGTGTAGCTCTGATACCATGAAAAAATGTTAATAGTGATTTCGAATTTTCACTCTATTAAAAAAGATACAAGCGTGGTACATATATATTAGTACAACAACCTGTTTTCCTAATCTAATAAAGGAAAGAAAACTAAATAAAGAAAACACAATAATGTCAAATTAATGCCCATCAAACCATATTTATAGCGGTCAATTAGCCATAAATTATCCAAGATTATATGGCTCCCAATTAGTCATAAGTTTTCCTTAATTCATTCCCTAGAATCCGAATACTAACTTTGGAAGATTTTCAACAGTTTTGTTCTTATCCCAATAAAGAAGTGGTTTCGTTCCTTGGTCAACAACACATTAAGATGCAATTCTAGATGTGCTTTCAGCCTCATATCTATAAACTGTGGAAATCAAGGAGAGTTGACTCATTATTAGGGTTGCAAACGAGCCGAGTTGCAGATGATTTGAGTTACTTGCGAGTTACTTGAGCTCTGCTTTGCTCAAGTTCGTTTAGTGAAATAATTGAGTTTGAACCCAAAATAAAGATTGTTTATCTAAATGAGCTAAGCTCAAGCTCCTATCTAGGTTCATGGGTTGATTCATTAAGAAAATTAATTTCTAAATAATATATGTACATACATGATTTGATATTTATTTACTATTCACTAATATATTTATTTACTTTTTATTTTTTTATTTTATTTTGTATATTTAATTTCTTGGACTTTACTTTATTTTTAGGGTTCGTGAGCTACTCAAGGTTAATTTATAAATGAGCTTAGTTTAAGCTTAGAATAAAGCTTGTTTATCTAAACAAGCCGAGCTGAAGCTTAAATTTTATGCTCGATATAAAACTTCGTTCGAGTTTAATAATTTTAAAATGAGCTGAACATGAACCTTAAAAACCTTGCCTTGTTTACAGCCTTAGAGTGGCTGACTTTAGTGCTTGTTTGTGGAGACCTATCTTGGTAACTTGTTTTCTTGGTAAGAGAATTTCCTATCTTCTTGTTGAAAAGATTGTTCACAAGTTGTGGGATTGACGGGCTTTAAATAAGGTATTGAGCAATGAGAAGGGCACAATCCAATTCAAACTTGAAAACGGTAGTCTATGAAGTCCTTGTAACGTTCTTGTACTTCCTGGTTGCTTTCTTATTCTTTAACTATGGAAACTGGGGATGTCTTTCCAAAGCAAGGATTCACTTTTCTACCGGTTTAAGTCAAGCTTTGGAATGAGCCTTTGGAATTTTTCCATAAGCAACACATCAGCTACATGGCAAGTTGGCTTGCCTTAAGTGGTTGACTCCTTTATAGTTGACAAGATAGAGTGGGCGTTGCCCTTATTTGCATTGATACATGTGCTAATAGTGATTTAGTGATTGATTCCTTATAGCTTGACAAGAAAGAGTGGGCTTTGCCCTTATTTGCAATGATATGAGTACTAATAGTGATTTTACAAACATGATTAGGGTTAGATGATGTGATGATTCTTGTAGGGGTGAATACAGTGGGAGCCCCTCAATGTTTTCATTGTTGGGTCTTCAGGTATACCTTGGTTGCTTGTTCACTGAAGGCAGAATTGCCTTTACTTGACACCATTTTAAGTGCATGTGTCTAGTACCCTTGTGATTGTGACATAAGCTATGGGTAAAAAGGCTGTTGAAATAATTACTTAGGTTGTTGATGCACCTAGAGTCTCTATTGGTCTTGAAGTTCCAGTTGAAGCGAGTGCCACTATACTTGCATTTGAAGGTCAAGTAGAAGCAAATGCTTTTGTGGTTGCCTTTGACAGTCTTGGGTGAGATGTTTAGTGTTAATGCACCTTTAGCGCTAGATCCTTCTTATCATAGTAGATTTCTTTGATGGCATTGAGATCTCTTTCCATGGCTCTCGAAAGTTGAATTATGGGATATCATGTGGCAAGGAAAATAAATAAATAAGAGTAGACGTTGTCAATCTCCTTTGACTATGTTTGGGTACTCTATGTCCTTAAAGGTAACTTTAATATCTTAACATTTTGTTTGTTTTGTATCCTTTTTGTAACTTTTTCATTTTTTTTTTCAAATGAAAAGAAAAGAAACTACCTACTCTCTTTTACACTATACAGGAACATGATACTGAAGTTATTCATAAACTATGGGCCTTGTAGTGAAGGTCTTAGTTGCCAATTGGTTCTCTGATGTGCATGTATTTTTGAGAATCCATTTGCATTTCTACTATAGTTTTAGTGATCTTGCTTTTTTCATAAAGGATTCAAACTTGACAAGTTGTAAACTGGCTTTATTAACCAATTTCCTATGATGGAGCAATCATTTTTATAAGCTTTCTCTTCTTACCTGCAAATTGCTGATACAATTATTATGGCTATTTATTCTTACCTGTAATATAACACTCTTCATATGCTGGAATCCTTGTGATGGTTTTGCTAATGTTAGTTTGCAGCATGCAAATTCATTCTTGTGTTTTTTGTGCTTTATAACACAGGTTTTCTTCTCCACGTGCTTTTATCTCTGTCTTGTAAGATACTCTTTTATGTAATTTTTGCAATACTTGAGTGATGTGATTCTTGCGTTTATTATTTTATTTTTGTGTGATTAGTGGTGCATTTATTGATTAATTTCATTTTGTCCAACAATCACTTCATTATTGCTAACAATGTTCCAATACGAGTACATTTTTGGATAACCTTTTATTACTGGGAGTTTTATGTCTTATCTTTGCTTTTCTATGTGCTATGTAGTTTTTGACCTCTTAAGCATGTTTTAGGCTTCTCTGTAACATATTCTGTGGTAATTTTCTGATTCAACCAAGCTGCTTGACTAGAATTATGGCAAGAAATTATGGTTGTGGTCGAGTATCTATTCTGCATCTTGAAAGCAGCACTGTCCTTTATCATCTCAATATTAATATGCTGATTTCTTATTGATGTTTTTGAAATCTAACAACTTTTAATCCAATATATGCATTTGTGTTTTAGAAGTCTATTTAAGACACATCTTCATGTCAGAGTCTTCTTCAGAGCTGGGTATGTAGACAGCTTTAGCAGTATGGGGACTAATATACTGTCTACATATGAGTTGGAAACTTGATGCACTCAATAGCATAAGTACATTTTTTCTTAATTATTACTGTAATTGATCTATCCTTACACAAGTTGTAGTTGCAAAATATAATGATGTCTTAGAGCTAGAGTTTATTCAATTTTACTTGAAACTCTAGTCTCTTTGCTAATGATGTGGTGGGTAAACATCTCAATCATAGAAACATGATTTGTGAGCACACACATTTTGGCTCAAATGATCACTGATGCTTCCTCTGCTAGTGCAGTTGCAGTCTGCTGCAATCATGAAAACAAAGTGGTTTGCAAGTAACAGTTAGCTAATACAAATAGTATGCCTTGTAATTATTGTCATATTGGATGAGCATACCCCAAATTTGTAGCTCTTGCTGTTGTATCATAATTTTGTTGCTGTGGCTGCTAAGCTGAAGGTGTACAGGAACGTGAGATTCCTCCTCAATACTTAGACCACTTGTGAGAGATTTCTATTCGATCCATTTGCATCCCTGGTTCCATAGACCTAAAAGGGAAAAATTTTTCCACTGAGGTTGATTCTAAATCTCAAAATTTTCTTTTACATACCTGTTTCTCTAAACTAGATACCTTTTTATACAATTCCATGTTTTCTTGACGAATTAGGTTTACCTTCTTATATAATTCAACATTTTCCTGGTGCATGATATGTCCCTGCAGATAGAAAGCCACATTTGTTGATAGAAAACAATGGAACTCAAGGTTTGCATTTTGTGGTGGACTAGACCTTTCTGTTTAGTTCTTGTATTTCGTCCATCAGGATCTGGTCCTGCAAATTTCAGATATAGTATTAGTAACTTAGTGATCCACATAGGCTAACAGTTGGATCTTTAGGTAGCACTTCATGAGGAGAAAAATCTGGAACCTTTTTCATGCGGACCCCACGAGGCTCATTTCTAGTTGGTTTTCCAAGTTCTGTAAGTCTTTAACACTTAATCCTGAGAGCTCTTCTCCCATCATTTGCCTGTTATATGTGATGAGGTAGTATGTGTCTATGAACTATCTAAAATCAACCAAGAATTCTATGACATACACATGGCATCTCACAAATGTATAATTGGATTTTATATGTTGCATGTCAGTTTTGCATATGGCTGATTCCATTCATGCCAAGTGATTTTATGTGGAAAACATGAGCATCACTGAATGGTCCACCTCCTAATCTTGAAGTGGAGACCAAATATGAGCTTTTACAAGTATTAAGATTGATGTTTGCATTAAATTTAGGGTTTTCACATGCCTCAAATACATTTTGATAAAAACACATTCTGTTTTCATTAGGACGTGCAAATAATGATGTGTGTATGGTGAAAGATGTGTTTATCTTGCGATAGAACATGCTGTTTCGTTTGCAACCATGGAAAAATTATACTCTCCTGTTGATATTCTTGTATAATATGCCAAGATTTTTATATTCACATGCAAGCATATAGTGCCATGTTTGACATTTATGCATTAATAATATGTATAGTTGCTATATATGGTATCTTTTAAGTTTTCATTATCAACTGCAATCTTATCTTTTATCTTTTGTATGTAAATTCACATTTTTACTGTTTCAACTAAATCACACCAAAACCCTCTTAGTGGACCAATCCCTGATCATGATGTTCTTGACCATTAGTAATAAAACTTACTGTGTTGTGCTGATAAAGAGTGAATAATATATTAAAGTCCATACCAATTCACAAGCTTTAGCTTTCAGATTCAACAGTTATGGATCTCATGGTGAGAGCAGGAGATTAAAAATTAAAGTCATTGTGTCATTAATTACTCTCTATTGGATTATGTCCATGTGATGAGCCTTAATCAATATTTCAGTCCATACTTGAAAGAGAATGGTGACAACATGATAAACCACACACGATATGTAAGCTTGAATTTTCAGATGAAGTAGTTGTGGACTCAAATTTATTAGATTGGCCAAGGGACATAATTTTAAATGCTCCATATCAGAAAGCTTTTTGTTCAAAGGACTGGAGATTCGCAGTACAGAATAGGATCTGCCCATTAGATAAAATGTGCCACATTAAAGCATCTTCGTACAATTAACAACATATTGAAAATATTGAACTGCTTTTATACATTATAAACGTTACATATGCTTCTTTAAACAAATTATTTTATAAAATTTAAGAAAAAGAAAAGTAATTTCTGTTTGATTTTTTATTCATGTGCTCTACATGTGATATTGATAGAGTTATTCTGGGAAACAAAATATCCTATATAAATCTAATTAGAACTGTACATAATTAGGATATTTTATACACTAATTTACATATGGTTCGTATGGTGAAAAAAGAATTCATACAGTAATGGGGATATATACCTATGATTTTCTTGCAGGTTTTGCAGCTGTTGCCTCAGTATTGCTGCCTCCCTTTGCCAAAACTAGCAATTAAATAATGCATGGTTAGTGGTGTGCAAGCATTTGAATCACTTTACATAGCTAACCAATCCAATATATATGACTCTGTTTAGTGGCAAGCAAGCAATCTGTTATGGAAGTGAAGCGAATGCACTGTCAAGTGTTCTATCACCTACAGAATACGCATTGCGATGGTCACATTTCCATCAAGACTGGTCTATTAGCTCCTTATGGGAAGGTTGATTTAGGGATTGTTGATGAAAATCCTGTTGTCTATCTTTACCTCACGGAGGAGAAGAAGATAAGAGTCATCCTCTTAACTCGCTAAAGAAAGATTCCTTCTTTAGGATCTCCTTCCTTGGACATGGTGGATTTACCATCAAACGAGCATCTGTCACTTAGGGTGCGGGCAACTTAATCCATAATTAAAAGCCTAGTCATCCTTTTTCTCTTTTTGTTTATTGTGAAAAAGAGGGGGGGGGGGGGGGGGGGGGGGGGGGGGGGGGG